>JAECUM010035837.1:0-24376 GCA_016617855.1 Megalonaias nervosa
AACCGCTCATCTGTTCTTTTTTTAGCGATATTTTTATTCCACAGTTATTTTTTGATGCTGATTGTAGCCTTTTGATCTGACCAGGAGTCAGGGTAACACTAACGTGATTATATGACATTGTAATTATAATAGATGATCTAATTACGTGTTACATATTTTCTACTGGGGCATCAACGACTCTCATTCGTCCACCAGCACCTTCAAGTAACATTGTCTTATCGCTGAGTATGACGGCGATTGCCCTATAATTTGCAATAGCTCCTCGAGTCACACGAGCTCGAAAGTTTATGTCAACGACGGACTGTCTAAACAAATCCAAATGTTCCAGCGAAAAATAATAAATCGGATATAAGGTTGTAAAATCCCGCTGAGATATTTGTAAACCAGTATCAATGTTCTGATCACGCCCCATAAACGACATAAGACGATGATATACACGTGCAACGCTGTTTTGTTCAAAATTTAATAATATATCCTCAGCTGGTTCTTGATGTCCATTTATTCTTAGTGAAACCTCAGTAACACCGAGTTTATCAAATATCATAATACTACGCGTTTGATCATTTACTCGTGTAGCATCTTGTAATGCGATAAATATGTGCCTTGGTGCAGAGACACCTTTCTGTGATGCTATTTGCCATGTAAATAAACAATTAATGTTTCTTTGAAAAGCATCTGTTGTCATAGTCAACCATGACAACGTTGATTTACCACCTTGACTCATAAAAGATAGCAAACGGTCTTCTTCAGATATTGACGGAGTCATCACCGGCATCCACAATGAAAGTTTTGTTAGTACTACTTTGCCATGAAGTGCTCTGGTTGCATTATCATCAACTCCTTCGGCGTGCCATATTGCATCATCATCGGTACCTTTTCGTACGAGTACAACGGTATGTTTAGCTCCAAAAATAACCTTTCTAACATATCTACAAAATCCAAAGATGTGTAACAACGGAATTGCACATGAAAATCTTTCATCGTCATCCAGCATTGCTCGACGTGATGCAAATCCCAAGTTAAAATTTTCATTCATCGATACAACTGTGTCCCCAGCTGCATTTAGTGTTACATTTCTGTTTTCTGGATGATCAGTTGTATCTATGGCAAACATCATTGATGGACCAGCTGATCTTGAATAATCATCGCTGTATCTTGCAAGACCAAGTATCGTTGTGGCAACGTCGATGTAGTCATGACAAATCTCAATCTCTCGTCCATCAATCATATATGCGGCACTTTTGAATAACGCCATAATACCATTATTGACAAAACCAACTCGATCACCAATTCCGTAATCTGTATTATCTAATTTAAAAAATCTACCTTCTACTTCAATAAATGCCTCAGCAGGTAAGAAATATCTGCTTGTGTCCTGAACTTGTAATTCAATTCTTCCACGTTCGTCAGGTACACGCGCGTCATAAGAATAATATTGATAATCACGCACAGACTCATCCTTGAGTACTGGTGCATCCATGTCGAACGCTGGATCAGATATACGTTTGAACATCTTTATTATAATTATTATCGTCTAAAACGAAGACCACTTCCTGCTATCAGACTAGCGGTTATATTTTTTTCTTTTTCTGATAATGGTACATCAGCCAGCTCTGCTAGTTTTTGATTAGCAGCTTGATTTATTATTTTACTAATATTTGCAGGCATTACTTCAGTGCTAGGTAATTTTACAGGTGGAGGTTTTCGTCGTATTAATCGTGCTAGTCTATCTTTGATTGCTGAGAATGCTTTACTAGCAACATCACCAACAGCACCAATACCTTTTTCACGAACAACATCAATAGCTTTCATGCCCAGTTGCTTTGCAATCGGTATTGCTTTTGGGGCTATCCTTCTAAACAGACCCTGAACAATATCGCCTAGTCCATCTCCGTAGGTTGTTTTGTATACTGGTAATCGAGAATGTATTACCCTGACCATGGTTGGTCCACGTTGAGTACCATGCACGATCATTTTATTATAATAACTATATTTAATTATATACTCAATCCAGTGACTTAGTCACTATGGTAGTCATCGGCGATTTCATTAATGAGGGACCGATATACATTAATATCCATAATTCCACCTGTAAATAATCGTTGACAAATATCAGCTGCTTCATTAATGATTTCTGGGGAATTATTACCAGCTCGTTTTCCTCCAATGAGGATTTCTAGTCGATTAACATCAGCAAGGACGTTATTGGGACAAGTAATAAAACCACTCCCTAAACCACTTCCAGTTGCTCCAGGATCTTGATATTCTTCCTCTGTTGTTCTAACTGGTTGTCGTGGTGATTTCAATCGTTTCATTGTTTCTTGTCGTTCTTGTTCTCGTCGTTGTAGCTCTTGTTGTAGTCGTTGTGATCGTCGTGGTGATGGTAATTCAGATTGTTGTTGTAGTCGTGATAGTGGTTGTTGTGGTGATGGTAATTTAAGTTGTGGTGATGATGGTGGTGATAGTAATAATCGTTTACTTTGTTCAGCCTCTTTTATATGTCCATTTACAATCTCATCAAATTCGTTAAAACTTTTAATGTCTTCATTAGATCTGATTTCTGGAATACCAGTAGAGATGCGATATACATCCTTGATCCAATTAGCAGAGCTTAGAGATTTAATATATTCTGGTTTTACATATTTTTGTCTTTCATAATATCCAAACGCGGCAATATCAAATAATTGGGTTGGGTCCCTGATAGCAGCAATACCTTCAGGCGTAAATTGATCTATTATCTTAATTCTTGGTTTTTTAAGTGGTGGTTGTGGTGCTTGTGGTGGTGGTTGTGGTGGTGGTTGAGCTGCTTGAATATGACCAGCAATATCAACAGGCAATGTTTCAAGAGCTTTCTGTGTTGCCTCAGTTGCTGTAACAATTTTCTTTGTTGGTTCGACAATCGGTTTAAATAATTGTTCTGCACCTTCTGCAAATTCCACCTGAGACTCCTGACGAGCTTGTAGTTGTTGTTTAACTAAATTACGGACGGGTAGATATTTTCTAATTGCCTCTAGTCGCTCTCGAGCTAATCTAGCTGAATGTGGTTCTCCAATATTCATTTATTAATAATATTTATACTGGCTGTTTAATTTATAGCAGCAGAGAGGGTGAATAATAATCAATTATGTTTAGACATATACTCTTCATGGGTACATCTTAATTTTCTACAGATCTTTATTCGTTCTGCTTCTTCGATCATCCTGTTTTTGTTTTTCTCGTTGTTCTCGCTCATTTATTATTTTTTGGTCTCCTTCAAAATCAACCACGGCAGGAGTTACTTTAGCGTAATTATGTAAATACTCACGTGCAGTAGGAGGATTATCCATAATGAAACCCCGTTGTGGAGTCCGATTTCGATAATAATATATTAACGCGATGTACTTGTTACCACCACACGCTGCACAAATAACAGACCGTGATGCTAATCCACATCCAATACAGATTTGCAAACCAGGAGATTTCTTCACAAGTCGGTTATGAGGAGCGCAGTATTCTCCACGACATCGTTTATTGCAGACTGCAGATGTCTTTAACAACCACTTGCAGTTGTTCATTATAATATGTTCATTTGTTAAATTCACAAGAGACATTTGTTAGCAGCAGAGAGGGTCCTACCTCGAAGTTGTTCTCGTTGTTTGTGTTAGTTGACGAGAACAAGTATAAAGAATAGCAGTTTTTTTTCTCATAGTTGGGACAAAAGTATGTGCGAAACCCAAATGGTCTGTTCACCCTCTCTGCTGCTATTGGCAAATTAAGAAGCCGTAAACGATTCATGCTTTTTATTAATTAATATACGCCATATTTAACATTTAGCAGCAGAGAGGGTGAGACCACGCGTACGTGACCTAGACGTAAACGAGTCGCAACGCGTTGGAAAAATACACGTCAACGAACGAATAAAAAAAAAAAAAAACTAACCCACAAGATTTTGTTAACGCGGTCTGTTTTTCCCCGTAAGAAAATGTGTTTAGTTAGAGGCTTTGGTTTAGAGTTATTGACCCTATATTTTTCATTTTCGTAGAAACCTTTCTTTTTCATAAATAAGGTCTCAGGCAAAATGGTCTGTTCACCCTCTCTGCTGCTGCTCTTCAAGATAAGTCTTAATCTCACTATGGACACAGTTCTTGAAATCTTCAAGTAATACAAATTGTTTGAGACTTTCATAATCATGTTCAACTTTCTTGGCTAAGAGCCATCTCTCAAATAACTGCTCTTTTTCTCTTGCAAGTTCGACATGAGTTTGTCCAACTTCCTTTATATAGTTCCTAAATTTTTGCGGATAAGCCTCATTGACTTACTCGTAATCCCTTCAGATGCATTCCTTAACCAAATCATAGTCAGCACTTTGATGAACTGACATTGAATAGTAAATATCAGTAGCTGTACCAACAAGTACACATTGTAGTAACTGAGTCCAATGCTCCATTGGCCATTTCAAATTTTCGGCAACTTTTTCAAAACGAGGAAAATATTTGTCTACTTCGTTTTCTCTGAAAGGGGGCACTAACGTAATATCCTTTGTAATATCAAAACTTGAATTTGGATGTGAAGTGGGGTCGTGCTTTTCACTTGCCAGCTCCATTTCTTTCATTTTAATTTGAAATTCCCTTTCATCTCTCTCTCTCTCTCTCTCTCTCTCTCTCTCTCTCTCTCTCTCTCTCACTCTCTCTCTCCTAATTGCATTTGTTCTTTCTGTAATTGCATTTGCATTTATTTATCTTTCTCTCTCTCCTGTCTCTCTCCTCTTTCTCAAATTGTAACTGCATTTGTTTTTCCTTTTTATCTTTCTGAAGTTCCAGCTTCCTTAACTCTAATTCCATCTTGTATTTTAATTTAAATTCCTTTACTTTTATGTCAGAGTCCTATACAGACTTCCTGACCAAAGCCAAAACACTTTTATCGAAAACATCCTTCTCTACCAAATACTGGATCAAAATGTTTTTTTATTTCTTCCTTCGTCAAAGAAGCTTTTGCTTCAGAAAGATCGTATTTTCTGGCACGTTCAAGCAATTCATCTTTTTTTAAACAATGCTTCTGAGTAGGATTAGAAAGAAAAGTTTCCACTTTTGATGACATTATGAAAAAGACAGTTGATTTCACTAAAAATTTCAAACAAAATATGAAATAGTACCTGGCATTTAAAATATTCTGAAAACTAGGGGAATTTAAACTTCAAAAAATAATTTTCTGAAATATTTTAGCCAAAATTCATATATCCCGCACGAGCCACCAATTTTCTTTGTTACGGGACTAAGGCTCGTACAAAGTAACAAAGAAAAGAGTAAAGCCAACAAGCTTTGTAAATTTAACAAAACAATTTATTTCCCTAGGAAACATGGTAAAAATATGAAAAAGGACTTACGGTTTGTGAATCTAATCCAAAAATTAATCCTAGAATTCAAAAATATAAGTCCTGTCACTAAAAAGTTTGAATTGAATCCAAGTTCGAATCTCGATGAAGTTTTAAGATGGAAGGCGATGACGTCCTCTATAACTTCTTTTGTGTTGATGTGTCAGCAATTCCTTTTTTAATCCAAAATAATAATCCGGCGTTAGAATTCCGAATATTTTTTAGTCAATGTCTTTGTCCAAGAATTTCGGTGAAGAAGAGTATTTTCCAGGGTGAATAAATTATTTTAACTAAGAAAAACTCAATTCAAATGGCAACAACAGGAATACCTTTCAGCCTGAAGGCATTATTTACAACTGACTCAAAACACTAAGATACCAGTATTAACCCAACTAAGAACGCAATTTCAGACCCTCGTGATGGGTCACGTGATCACTAGGTTCGAACAGCGCAGTAAAAAATATGTCAATTATCACGTACTCTAGTATAGCCTTGGCTAAAAATCAACGATTCCCACACTGGAAATGAATTTAAAAATAAAACGTTGTTTATTCAGACTAACACGCAGGCAACGCATGACCTTGATTACGACCAATGATTTTCACTCTGTATTTACCAAATTTTGAACCAAGGTGAGTAACTAGGTCAGCTAAAAATACAATGTAGCAATAGTTTTGTGTTGTAATCCGGCTAAAAGAACTGAACTAAATTTACTGGGAAAAATATCAAATCCAGTAACAAAAATCATTACAATAACATGTAATGAAATAAAAATAAAATAAAAAAGAAATTTAAAACTCACACAGAAGTAATTTAATTACATATACGTAGCAATGAGACTTACGTTTGAGACCTCAAAAAGTCAGGGTGAATGAGAACCTGATTAACCACAGAACAAGAATGAACGAGTATTCGGTGGACATTAAATACAATAATCAAAACTTTAATAATTCCAAAGGAAAGTACTATGAACTGCAAGAATTATTACAAAAAGAATGATACAACAAGGAATGAAAATATAACCAACTAATACCTGAAACAATATTGCTTGTATATTTCAAGAACTATGTATATTTGTTTTCTTCTCCTTTTGCTCTGTGTTTGTTATTTTCTTTGGGTGCCTTTTTTGGAGGTGGATCGTCTTTTAGATACTTTGATTTATCACACGGAGTTCAATAGTTATGTAGTTGACTGTGAAGTACGTTTCTACTTCAGCGGATAGGTTAGAATGTAAAGTGTTTAGGGTTGCCGAAATTGAAAATCACTTTCCATATAACATCTACCACTTCCCGGATTCCTATTGTCGAATACGGTCCATGACTCCAGTTGTATAACTAAACACTCTCTAAATAACGTTTATACTTTATTGATGCTGCTATAATAAGCTTTTCAAGAATGTTCCAACTTTACAGAACGCAAGCGTAGTTCTTGGATCACGTAAAACTTTCGCATATTTTTTACATCTGTGGTAGAAAGCTATGTACGTAATTCACTCTAAACATCTGTATGACGCAGAAAAGGTTAATATAAAGTGTTCTTCATGCCCGCTGGCGTTACTATTAATAAATCTGTTAAATGGGAATAGTATAATTATAGGAAGAAAACTATTCGAGACTTTACAAAGCACAATAACACTAAACAAGGCTTTCCAAAGCTTGGGAACACTATGGAAGGCTTATAGGAATACTATGCAACTCCCTACAAAGCACAGGAAGTCTAAGGAAGTCTAAGGAGCAAACGAACTCTATGTTAATTTAGCACAGGGTTTTTATATAGCATATCTTTCCTCTTCGTAGCAATATTTACAAATTACGAGTTGGGTAATTATTAAAATGTCTCGAAAAAGAATTTAGTTATGTTACTACAAGAAGTTACTTAAACAGAACAGTAAAAATGAATTTGTTCCCTAAATAGCGGAAATGTGGCTGAGTACTAGAGCCATGCGCATGAACATAAAAACTAATTCCAGGTAATTTAGGTTAATTTATTCGAAACTTCGTATCTATTCAGACTGGTTACCCTTTTGTTAACACAGTGTGGTGGATCTCGATGGAGATGTTCGTGTGATTATAAATTGCACTCTTCATGTTTTAGTCCTTACAAATGTATTGAATTTCTCACGCTTCATTGTACTTTTGCTGAGCTTTTGCAACTTTTCACCGTACTGATGCTCATCCAGCATCGTTTATTTGTTTGTATATAGTCTCTACACTTCTACTCTGCCCTTCCGGCGTCAAATATTCAAATGAATAAACATGCAGTACAATCTAAAAATGATACGAAGATATATGTTAGAGGACAGACCGGGTTCATCCATAAATTATGACACAAATGAAATGTTTGATCCAAACGATGAAGTCTTGCTATCATATATACCAGATGTTTCAGCAGCCGGAATGGCAATGTCAAGGAAATAACACCGTAAGGTTAATTTATTTTTAAATGACGAAATCAATACCTCTCTCTCTCTCTCTCTCTCTCTCTCTCTCTCACACACACACACACACACACACACACACACACACACACACACACACACACAAACACACATACACATACACACACGCACATACACCTCTAGGATTATCTTTCTGGTAGCTGTCCACCGCATGTTTTTAGTGTTCATTATTAACGTATAGTGGTTAGCGTGTCCGCCTCGAATGCGGGACGTCGTGGGTTCGATCCCCGGCAGAGTCATACTAAAGACTTATGAAATGGTATTAATAGCTGCCTCGCTTGGCGCTCAGCATTAAGAGGTAGTGTTAGGACTGGTCGGTCTGGTGTCAGGATAATGTGACAGGGTGGGACATCATGCTACATGTCTACAGCATGATGCTCCAGTGCTAGACATCACTATAAACTGCTACACTGCAGGCATCGTAGCGATATGACTGAAAAATTGTTAAAGCTACGTTAAAAGTCCAAATCACATCACACACAAAACTGAATCAAACGAAAGCAAATTCATGTGTTTTAAATTTATGTAATAGAGCACCTTTAAGGCTAACCTAGGAAATCAATTTCTTTTTAAAGTCCGATCTGCAATTTATGTACTAAATATAGTATGTTGGATATGTATGTTATATAATAGCCCGACTCGAATAAATATTTTAAATTTATGTGAATTCAATCCATTAAAATTACCGTATCAACATTGTCGCAGTTGGCCGCCTTTAGCGGTTGTCAATGACGTTACAACATCAGATTCTTTCCAATGGCTACATGTACAGTATAGTTAAACTACCGATTAGAGCACGACCATGCAACAAATAACAAAGTGCTTGTCAGATGGATATCCCCGAAGTTGAAAATATGATAGAAGCAATACTTTGAACTTTTGACGGAGATAAATCATGATTCATATGTCTTAAGTGCAAGTTGAACCGATTATATGATCGTCTCTACCTTTGCTCGGGTTAACAGCATTAGACGCATACATTTTCTTCAGATTCGTAGCACCCGACTGTACCAACCTGATGACGCTGAAGGACCCCATAGTGTTTGTTATTTTAAACGATGAAATCAGTAGTGTATGTATTCCCTCCTAACGGATAAATTTGAAAGCAGCATTGGTCTATAATCTTATAACTGGATCCTAGATTAGGGATCTCAAAAGGGCATGGTAAATGTGCACGTGACTTTTCAAGGAACACAAACGAACGACGACTCGACGGTACTAAAGAAAACAAAGTGACTGAATTGTAACCGAAAATGAACATATAGGACAAGAGAGTGAAGTGAAAAGGACATTACAAAAAGAATATTGCAAATGTAATGAAAGTGTAACCTAACAGTACTAGAAAATATGTCTTGTGTATTTCGAGAATAATTTAGGTTTGTTTGTTTTGTTATCCTTTCTTTTGAGTTTGTTTTGGTTGTTGTTTTAGGTTGTTCGTCTTTTAGATAATCTCAAGCATCACATCGGGTTGATGAAATTGAAAGACATTTTCAATATAATGTTTACAGCCTCCCGAGTTCCTCTTGTTGATGTCGGTCCCATGCCTCCAGCTGAATAATTAAACACTGTCCAAATACTTTTCATACTTTGATGCTACTGATACAGTCAACTTTTGAAGCGTGTTCCAACTGTATAGGCCGTATGCACATTTCTGTGATCCAGTCAAACTTTCGTATATTTTGACATTTGTGGCAGAAAATTGGTCTATAATAATGACTTGCATTATTATTAGTAAGTCTGCAAGTGCTAATATTATCATTGTAGAGGAAAACTATGCGAGGCTTTGCCATGCATATGAACACTATGCAAGATTTCACAAAGCACAGGAAGAATACGTTAGGCTTTACAAAGCACAGGAACACAGTGCAAGGTTTTACAAAAGCATATAAACACTATTGAAACATTTATAAAGCACTGGAACACTGTGCCAGGCTTTCCTAATCATAGGAACGCTATGCAAGGCTCTACGAAGCAGAGAGAGACAAAGGAAGGCTTACAAAGCACCTGAACTCTACACTAGGATTAACAAAGCAAAGAAAATTTATTCGAAGGTAAGTATGTATTCAAAGTAGCTACCGTTTGCTGAAACAATGAGTGCTGGAACTGAGTAGACATCTCCAAATCATCGTGAATTACACGCTTCATATTTTACCCCTTTCAAGGTACTAATTTTTTTCACACTTGATTGAACGTTTGCTGAGTTTTATGAACGGTCGTCAGTAATCCGGCTCATTTAGCATCTTTGTTTGCTTGTATATGGTTCCTACGCTTCTAACCTGACCTCACTACGTCAAATATTCAAATGAATTTACATGTGGTAGAATCTGAAAATAATATGAATATATATTTTAGCGGACACGCCGGAGTTTGTTGGTATTCTAATAATGGATGCAAGGCAAAACTTACAAAATATAAGACTTTGGTCTAATATTTCTCCTTTATGTAGACCATCAGCCACTTTAAACTGTCCCTTGTATCATGATTTCGAAATATAACTCCATATCTTTGCAAATGACTACACTGTACAAAGATAATGATATTTCATTTCACACTGCTTCACGAATGATACCCTCTCTTTGCATTTTCACGTCAGGTTTTCGTAATGTAGCTAAAAATTAGCATATTCGTTTCGCACACGAAATATTTACTCATAATTTATATTGACATGCAGGAAGATAAATACTATTCATTCGATACATGCTGGAAAAGACTTGTCTGTGTACATGTAATCTTCCATATTTGTTCAAAGTTCAGGAGGTGTCCACTTTGAACACAGCGAAAAAATAAAAAGGAAAAACAAAATCAAAGGGAGACAATTACATGATTGCCAAATATAGCCGAATAAGAAAACTGATCTCCCTTTAATAAATAAATCGTCTCTTCACCGCGTCATGGCGCATCGAAAAAATCGACAAAACAGACCAACATGGTTAGCAGGTATTTAATAAGATGAGTTAGCTTTATTTCGATTCGAACTGTATTGAAATACTTCGTGGTCCAAACAAATTAGTTACTTTTAGCTACATTTAATGACGCTAACCTAAAATTTTACTGAGCTACAGAATCTGATTTCATTCTCGATCCTGTGCAGAATGAATTATAATCTACGCAATATTAAAATGTCATACACAAACATAATAACTATTTTTCGCAAATACAGAAATGTGTCAAAAATCACTAAAAGTATGTACATAACTAATTGTACAAATAAGTGTCAACTCTCCCTATACGTGGCCTAGTCGACACACCGTATAATGCATATGGGTATATATGAGTATACGTGTAATTTTTTTACGGTCACTAAACACGTTATGCTTTATTTAGTGTAATATTCACCACCAGTGACAGTCTTAACTTCCAACAGAACAGAACGCAGTAATTTCAAAAATATGCAACTATGCATGTATCTTACCTGATAAGTTTTAACATTTTGTTAAAAATTTGTTTTTATCTTAATTTCAAACACACTCTTGTTTTATGGGAAGTGCCTTCTCACACTTGCGATCAAATTAAATATACATTCATTCATCCATACCTATATAGCTTATTTAAGATCCTCAACAAATAGCAAGTACTTTGCAATATCTTTAGACGGGTATTAAGAATGAAGAACTGAGGATACATGGGGATAAAACTTTGGCGGATTAATATTTACAGAAAAACATTCTGTGAATAATGAGAGGAAACGAAGTCAAATGAAAACAAGCAAATAAGTCATTTTATAATATGTATTTCAGGAATGTTTCGGAATTCTCTTCGCTATAACTAGTACCTAACACAAATGTACTTTCAATATGGAAAGTTCGATAACCATCGGTTTACATGCAAGCTTGTAAATAGCAGCAGAGAGGTTGAACAGACCACTTTGTTCGAATTATAACTCATTAAGACAAATTTGGGTCTCAATTATAATAATTATGGTCTCAATTATATACTATTGAGATTATGGTCTCAATTATATACTACTGAGATTATGGTCTCAATCATATACTATCAAGACAGACCCCGTTCTCTTACACACAGTAATCCTCGTGTTGGTCTCACCCTCTCTGCTACTGTGGTTTTTATCCAAATATTTTATCACGTCCGTTACGATATCTTGACCTAGGATCATGTAAATGTATTGTTATAAAACCAAACGGGGTAGCTTGCGTGGGTTTATTGGTGTGTTCCCTCTCAGATTAACATCATTTGAGGGACCCCCTAGTGTCGAAAGTTAAAGAATTTTACTATGTCTTGTTTTTCTAGTATGTATGTGCCATTTGCATTTCTTTTATTCAATTTTATTTTTATAAATTTTGTCTAGGGATTAAACACCGTCCTTATTCTAGTGTTAAAAATACAAAAATCTCCTCCTGCCGTGCTGGATTTGGAGTACATTTAGATTTTGTGATCCTTGCCAAGGATCTGTGATGCCCTGTGTATGCCATGTGTGTCTGCTATTTGTTGTGTAAGCTATATTTGTGTTTTTGTAAGGGCTGGCTAAAAAAAATCAAATTGTCGTAGTTGTTGTTTACTTTTAGTGGCTCCTTCACTCGGGAAATCATTTGTGATATAAGATCGATACTGACTTCCCGGTTTCGGAATCTTTCGCGTTTTAGTGTGTGTTTAGGGAAGATAGTTTATATCATAGACAGTGTAGAGTAGGTTTAGGTGTATGTGTTCATGGGGAGATCTGGAGCGGCCGTACTACCCCATGTTAGTCTCGTAGCTCTGGCGCCGCCCCTTTGTCTCCCCTTTGTTTTGGTACCTAGGACAGATCTCACATGTATACTATAGGGGATGTATAGTCATCCTTAGTTATATTCTCGTACTGTTTTCATAATACTATTAATAAAATATATTATTTTGTTAAAGATTTTATTGTCATTTATCTCATTCATATATAGCAAATGTGGGTTTTCAAATTTCCCATATTTTATTATGATTTCATTTTTAATTTCTTGTCTCTCTATATTGTTTTTAGGACAATCTAGTATTAAGTGTCTTTTTTGAGTCAATATGTCTGTTGCATAGCTTGCACTTTGGTAGACTAGTCGTTAGATGCCTGATGAAGGCAGCTTCGCCAGTCATCCATTTATCATGCAGATAGGTATATATTCTGCTTTGTATGGCAGACGTTTTAACACCTGACCATTGACCCCATATCATATCCCAGTTAAGTCCCGGGTTTCGGAGTTCGACCTCTTGTTTGTCTTGGATAAGTGTATCATTTAACTCTGTAAATATCTTTGTTTTTATCCCATAATATACTATTATTTCTGTATCTATAAATTAGATCTTTAACTCTTCTATAAGACCCTGTTGGTTCTAGCAGTTTAATTAGTTTATTATTTCTATATATTTCTTTATTAAAATGACATAGGTAGCCATACAGATATATATTTATGGCTTCCCAAGGATATTTGGGTTCGCCATTTAGACTTTTTAATCAATTTAACATAGTGGCTTTTTGTTTTACGCTCAGATTTGGGAGGTCTAATCCCCCCTTTGCCTTTGGTTTACATATATATTTTTTCTTTAGATAGTGGATTCTGTTTTCCCAAATAAAGCTCGTGATTTTCCTTTCTATGTTGCTTACCATGGCTTCCGTAAAGTGAGTTGTGTTCATAAAGTAATTTAATTGGCTATACATGTAAGTCTTAGCGACTTGTACACGGTCTATTAAGTTAATCTTCGTATGCGTCCAAGTTTCAATCTGTACATCCAATTTCTTGATCAGCTTACGATAGTTCTTGTGAGTAGAGTTTAGTCCAAAGAATATTACTAGTGCTTTTACCTGAGTTTTGATCAAATTTGGGGGGAGACCAGGGTGATTTCCCCTCCAGTTTCCTATTAATAAAATTTCTGTTTTATCATGATTTATTACTGAACCAGAGGCTTTTCCAAATTTTGTGAATTCTTCTTGTAAATGTTTAAAAGAGAATTCGTCCCTGGTAAAGTTTGTGCAGTCGTCTACGTGAAGTATAGTTTTGCATTCCTCTTTCATATTAGGTATTTTAATTCCTTGAACGCTAGTGTTATTTTTAATATTTATATTCAAGGCTTCTATTGCAATTACATATAGTATCACAGACAGGGGACAGCCCTGCCTAACTGAGCGTTGTAGATTCAATCGCCGAACAATTGTAGCCACTCCTGCTATGTTTTTTGCAGGGTGATTACTAGTGATTACTATGGAATCTAGCTCTTGTTCTAGTCTTTTCACTATGTCTTCGGCCAATCCATGTCTTTCTTGTAACAAAATAATGTCATACTCTTTAGATTTCGCTATTATTTTTTCTACTTTGTTAGTTATTCCATTAATATTCATAGTCAAGATTTTAAGGTTCAATCCCTCCATCTTGGCTATGTATAAGTGTTATATTTCCTTATGCATTATATAAAATACATTTTACTGAAAAGTTTTTTTATTAGTGGGCAATCCTTTTCGCTCTATAATCCTCTAGGCTGATTGCCTTTCGTTGAAATTATTTGCTTTGAGATTCTCTGTTCAAGGATATTGTTCTTTTTTCTTTCTCATTTCTTGCCTCTTTGAGCAGTTCTAGGATTCCTGGTTCCGATGGCGTCCTAAGGGTTGAGGCTGATCTCTTTCTTTGCGGTAAGATTGGGGTTGAAGAATCTCCCTCTACATCTTCTTGCGTCTTTGGTGGGGATTCCATTATCACCGATTATTCTATCGTTTTGTTTGTTTGATAGGTCAAAATATATGAATTGTCCAGTAGTTCTTTTTCAGCATTTGATTCTTGTGATCCAAAGGAATTTGTTTTATTTCCCACTTGTTGACTTTTCTTTATCTTCTTCTCCTTTTCTCTCTGCAATCTTCTTGCTCTTGCTTTGGCTTTCTTCTTTTCAGCAGAACTAGTCTGACTTGCATCTTTCCATGCTTCTGTCTCTTTGGGTGTGTTATCCAAGCTTGATTCCAAGCTGTCAGAGTCGTGGTTTTTATCTCAGTAGTCTCTTGGTTGATTTTCTGGGTTTTTTCACCTGGTTCTGCATTCCCTATTATTTCTACCGGCTCTGGCACATCCTCTGCTGCAGATTCTTGCACTTTTTGGTTTGCTGTTACCGCCGCATATGTATTCTTTATGGTACCTTGAGTCGTTCCCTGGTACGAACAGTCTCTCTGTAGGTGTCCTAGGTTGCCACACTTGTAGCATTCTCATACATATTGGCAGCCTTTATACCAAGTTTTTACTAGGAAGCCCATGACATAAAAATTTGCAGGTATCTTCCTAGCTTCCTTTCAGTTAGGGTGATTATTCTCACCCCAGTCAGGACTTTTGAAGACCCCAGTATGTAGCCATCTGCTGTCCTATGTGTTTTATTCCAAATTTGCGCTCTATTTTTTCTAATAGTTCCTTGGCTGGCACTTCCAAAGGGAGTCCAGATATGTGTACATCTATGGATTTCTCGCCTAATTTCTTAATTAGGGGTGGCGGAGTATAGATTTTCACTTCTTTCCCTTTGATGTCGAAAACTTGTCCATTCTTGTACAAGGGTTTCTCGCCCTGAGGGAATATAAAAAGGAGTCCTCGCCCCCCGTTTTGTAAGCCCTGTATGTTTTCTGGCTTCAGTCCCTTTGCCACTAGAGACTGTAAGATTTCCGCAGGCCTAGGCCCTTCTGATTCTGTAAAGTTGGTTAAGTCCACAACTTGACATCCTGGATTTCTATATGCCAATAGCAGTCTTCCCTGGTTAGTTAGTTTCATTTCCGTGGGAAAGTAGGTATTAATTCTTCCCCCTTGCAATTTATCTGTCATGGCAGTTGCAGTGGCCATATTGAGCTACAAGGATTGCCCACTGTTTATGTGCCTATTTAAATTGCACAAACCTGAAAATGTGTAAAAACACAGAAAACAAGGTTTATCACTAATCGAATAAAACAATTTCTCCAAAAACTGTAATAATAATACTGATATTAACTTCTACCTGTGAGATCTAGAATTCCTAGTGGAAATCCTAAGAATGTTTGTATAATCCACACTTCTGTGAGCGCAAATCACGGAGATTTATTTAGGAATCTCCGCTCGCTTGCTTGGGCGGCATTGTAATGTACTCTATGTACTGTACTGAAAAAAAAAAAAAATTTAAATTTGATCATATCCATATCCCCTGAACACCAAGTATAATAAATATTTTGCAGCGTATGATTATCAACTCCGTTAAACACAACCAAAATATTGCAGTTGTCTCTGATTACTTTAGGTATATGTGTATAACGCTGGGTAACATAAATCACGTCTGTGTTTTTATGTCTACCTCGAGAAAATATCCGAGCTGGATTTGATTGTTTGTCCAGCATAATATCATCGTACACTACTAAATTATTAATACGTCCATCAAGGTCATCTACAGATGGCGCTTCATCAATACCGGTAATAAAATCAATAATACCATTACCGTCTTCATCCCCTGACGAGTCACGGACTTTGCATTTTCATTAAAATCTTTAAGTACTTCATAACACCGTTGATCATCTGCAGATGGTGCTACTAAATATAACTTATCCCACTTGAGCCATCTCATTATCAAATTAAGCAATAATTGTGTTTTGCCTGATCCAGATGGACCTATTATTATCATCCTGATAGAATTCGGTAGCGCTGGGTGATGCTTGACTGGCTCTTGTTTTCGTGGGCCGCGAATGATCATTTATCATCACAATCAGATTGCCGTAACATCGTTACGGGACATTCAGAATCAGATTGTGATGATTATTAGAATCATACTGTGACAATATTAATCAGAATCAGATTGCCGTAACATTGTTACGGATGATAAATCAGATTGTGACATTTAGAATCAGATTGTGACTATTATAAATAATAATGCTGACCATAAGCGATTTATGGACACTTACTCGTTTCTTTGAATTTTTCGAAAAAAACATAAAAATATTAATTATTTACACAACAAGATGATCATTGATGATCGGGTTTAGCATCATTGATGATGAATTTCATCGATGATCGTCCACGTCCCATCTTATTACGAAACAGTATCAGGTCATCTTCATCAGCAACAGCGAGGAGAACTATTAATCGTTTACATGTTGTTACTAACCCAGCAAATTTCTCCCAGCGCTCTTTACTATGTTTCACCGACGAGAACTATTGCCGTCGAATCCCATGCCATTCATCAACAATAAGGACATCTGGAACACCTTTTATTCGGTGTAATGATTCCCACTGAACAACAACACGCCGTCGGTCATCGGGCTTGAATAAAATATCTCCGGTAATATCAGAATACGATTCTATTCCGTGATCAGATTTTACTTTTTCCGTGGATGTCTTTCGATAACTAATAACAGCCACAGACTGATTTGGCCGCAATGATTTCCAAGCTGCTTCTGATTTTCCCATTCCACATGCTGATCCATCGAGATAGTCTTCGTCGGGAATTATTTTACAACCAGGAAAACCTTCATGAGCTGGCAATGCAGTATACGAAAAGTCTGGATTTCGTTCTCTAAAATATCCAGGATAATGACATTTACGTCTCATTGATATCACATACTTGATATATTTCTTATCGATGATACGTTTTCCTGATGAAGTCGTCGGAAATTCATCGATAATTTTTTTGTATCACAACATTGTTAGATTCTCCATCGATTACTTGTTGTATTTGTTCGTCAACCGTTTCATCGAGAGAAACAATTATTTGTTTGCCAGTGCTTCTAGGACAAACTACGGTATAATAATTCTCGTTGGTGAATACCAAACAGTTGCCGCGTTTATTTTCGATGAAGTCATTGATATAGTTGTATCAGTGACGACGCTCGCAAATATTGCAATGGTGTCCTGGTCGTCTTGATATCGTAGCTCTATTCTGAGACACATTGACAACCCCGATTAGTTGATCAGGTTCTCCTATCAACGCCTGAGAAATTCGTTCAATATCTTCAGTAAAATATTGTTACAACCAATAATGATATTACCCGCCGTAACATCGCGGTCAATGTCACATCGTACATATCGAGGTTGAATCGAAGTTGGACATGTTAATAATTCAGATGCATCAAAATCACCAACAGGATGTATTAAGTTTATACATACCGTAATTTTACCTGGTTTATGTGATTTTCTTTTATTTAACTTGTTACTATAGAGGCCAGCTTGGCGATCAATGCTCCAATCGGGATTCTTCTTGTTTGCTACTCGTTTCGTTAAATCCTGCTGCTGATCAAATGTTACTGTAGTTGATTTACAAAGAACATGATAGCCGCTAATTGTTTCAAACATAAATACAAGATCACGCGAACAATCGCACAGCTGTGAAAAGTAATCGATGATCTCGTCAACGCTGATTTTCTTGTTTGTTTGCCTTATTTCAGTTTCACTATGACGATATGTTAATTTCTCACAAACATTTTTTGTATCAAGATTAAATATAGGATATCTCAGACGAAATTTTGGAATTATTTCAGTGACAGATGATTGTCCAATAAATTCATCAGCGAAACGATTAAAATCTTCATCGGACACAAATACATAAAAATTACTGAAATGTTATATAATTATTCCTCGACATGATTTTTTATGTTTATTACCAAGAACAACAAAATTATTAACAGCGCTTTCTTTCGTTTAATGCCAAACAACATCGTTGAACTCGTTCAGATACAACGGAGAGTATTCACGCAAATGCCAGTAACCGTATTTGGCAACATCACATAACTCATCTTGCGGAGTTGTTCCGAAAAGTTCATTTACGTATTCGTGTGGACCATCAAGGATTTCCTCGTCGATACGATCCCAGTATTCTTCTTCTCCTAAATCTGTTACGTCTACAGGTTCTCCTGCTGCTGGAATACTAGATGTTGCTGGTGTCGCTGTAGAAACAGTATCATTATTCACCGTAACATTCGTTACGGGACAGTCACTGGGAAACATCACGCAGAATAAGTCACATATATGTTTACAATTAAATTTATCATTGTTATATATACCACATTCCTGGTCGTTTGTTGGTGTATCATCGGTCATTTCTGCCATTACTATTTTTTCGTCGATCATTATATATACGTAAATCATATAGATTATATATCTAATTGAAAATAGATATACCTGAATTATATATATGCCATTTCCCGCAGGAAGTAATAATTGCAAGTGGTTATTTCAAGGGTCAACAGAAATGTAACAGAAGTTGTCACGGGGATTACTGTGCGTATCACAATCAATCACTGAAAAGAGGATCCACGGGTCCCAGGCCATGTTTAGGATGTGGGAGAGGACTACGAGGAAAATTAGATATTTGTACAAAATGCGGTGGAAACAAATACCGTGTTATGTTACTTTATTACAAACAAAGAAATACAAAACATTTCATAAAAAAAAGAAAAACCACCAACCGCAGAAGAATTCTTGTTGAATTATACAAATATAATTCCTGTAATTTCATCACAGACGTTGTCCGTAACGACGTTACGGGAGACAAATACAGAATAACCTGATGAAATCATGGACCCGTAACAACGTTACGACGAAAGGTCATCTTGACAATCTGAGACCCATAACAACGTTACGGTGGTCGGTGGCGAAACTATACATTCATTATATATTATTATGAAAATGTATGGTTTCGCCACCGACCATAGAAGGTTTATCTGATCAATCTGAGGTATCGGGATTAACAAATAAATCTGATTATTTAGACAAAACATAATATATTATAGAATGAAAGAAAAAGTTATATTCATCGATGATAATCCCGATTATCGTTTAGCTGAACATACTGCTCCTCGGAGTAAAATCACACATAAAACAACCAAACAAGGATTGAACGTCACGACGATAACTGACCGAGATCGTATAGGATTTTCTCGACGATTACGTACTATTATAAAAACATCACGAAATGAGCGAGCGCGGCAACGATTACGAAATAAATTTATCAGCCGACAAATCAGCGATTCAGATGTATTTATCGTTGAAGACCAACAAATGCTAAATAAGATACTACCAGGTCAATTTGATGGTATTGATATTTTTATTGTTGAACCTGATGACGGAAAATCACCGTGAGTTTGTTATTCTGATATTTCTATAACAATGATAATATCACTGGGGTTTTTTTCGTCCTGAAATAAAATAATCAAGATACCATAACGTCGTTATGGTCAAGATGTGATGGATGATGGTTTTTAATAGATCACATTAACGAAGTTATGGAAGGGTTATTTGACAGTGCTGAGACTTCTATGGTCGGTGGCGAATCTATACATTTTTCATAATAAATATAAATGAATGTATAGTTTCGCCAACGATGATTTATCAGGGCCGTAACGTTGTCAATGACATCGTCACTGGGGAACAGTTATTTTGTTACGTGAAAACTTCTATGGTCGGTGGCGAATCTATACATTTTTCACAATAATATATAATGAATGTATAGTTTCGCCAACGATGAATTATCAGGGCTAGTACCCCCAGGCTATTTGATTGTATCAGAACCAATCAACGTTGTTTATCTAAAATGTCATAATCCACTCTTATCGCGGATACATTTCAAACTTGCTGACCAGACTGGCCACTTGTTGGACCTTAGGTCAGAGATACTAAATATAAATCTGTATGTGCGTTCGTAGAAAACACCAAGCAAAAACAAAATGTCCCTTGACTAAGTCAAGGATAAAATATTTTTTTTTTACCCCGTGATTATTATCATTGACGTGGATCAGAAATGAATTATCCCTCTTGTTTAGCTGGCACAACGTCCGTGACTATGTCACGGGGAACACTATTGGTTTCGTTGTCACTACAGTCACTTTCGCTATTATGAACGGAGTCACACTCTGACTTATCTTTCGCCAGAAACTCTTCCGCAACTTCATTCAATGACTCCGTCATCGACATAATATCTCTCAACTGTTTTATACGAGCGTGTACAATTCTTTTCGTTTCGTATTCGTGAGATAACTCTGACCTAACCTTTTCGATTGAACTTGAAAGGGGAACAAATAATTTCACTTGCATAACCGTGATTGCTGCCAGTGATTGTAACATCGCCTGCTGAATTAACTTTATAAATCTATAATCGGAGGGCAGCGCATACCTATTTTCGGACTTTCGAAATTGTAATGATTCAAAATCACTCATAATTTTTTCAGGATCAAGTTCATCAGATATTTTTTACCTTTGTGCTGTAATTGCTTAATAGCAGCAATAACAGCATTAATATTTTCATGGTTCGTTTTACAATAAATATTTGTTTAAATAAAATATATTTCTGAATAAATAATTCTGAATAAATATATTCTGAATAAATATAAATAATTCTGAATGAATATATTTCTGAATAAAGTTATTTCTGAATAAATATAAATATTTCTGAATAAAGTTATTTCTGAATAAATATATTCTGAATAAATAATTCTGATGAATATATTCTTAATAAATATATTCTGAGTAAATAATTTTGAATAAATAGATTCTGAATAAAGTTATTTCTGAATAAATATAAACACTTCTGAATAAAGTTATTTCTGAATAAATATATTCTGAATAAATATAAATAATTCTGAATGAATATAGTCTTAATAAATATATTCTAAATAAATATAAATAATTCAGAAATATATTATTTCAGAATAAAGTTATTTCTGAATAAATAATTCTGAATAAATAATTCTGAATAAATATATTCTGAATAAATAATTCTGAATAAATAATTCTGAATAAATAATTATGAATAAATATATTTCTGAATAAATAATTCTGAATAAATATAAATATATTTCTGAATAAATAATTCTGAATAAATGTATTCGGAATAAATATAAACAATTTGAAATAATATAATTCTGAATAAAGTTATTTCTGAATAAATATAAATAATTCTGAAATAATATATTCCTGAATAAATGTTTATAAATATATTTCTGGGTTAATATAAAGATATATTTCTGATATATTTCTGAAGTAATATATTTCTGAATTAATATTTATAAATAAAAAAATATATTTCTGAATTAATATTTATAAATATAAAAATATATTTCTGAATTAATATATTTCTGAATTAATATTTATAAATATAAAAATATATTTCTGACTTGATATATTTCTGAATAAATATTTATAAATATAAAAATATATTTCTGAATTAATATATTTCTGAATAAATATTTATAAATATAAAAATATATTTCTGAATTAATATATTTCTGAGTAATTATTTATAAATATAAAAATTCATTTCTGAATTAATATTTATAAATATAAAAATATATTTCTGAATTAATAAAAATATAATATAAATAATATAAATATATATTATGAATTAATAATAAAAATATATTTCTGATATATTTGTGAATTAATATAAATATATAAAGATATATTTCTGAATAAATTCAAAAATAAACAACAGCTATGATGATCGGTCTACCATTCCACGGGGTCCCTTTATTGCCAGTAAAGCCTATACCATAAGGTCCTAAGAGTCCTTTTCAAGGCCTTTTCTTATGGCCCACAGGCACTCTTCATGGTTAAGGTCTTTAGTATGACCCACAGGCACCTTACGAGGCTTCGTCTGGCGAACATTCTTTCTGAATGTCCTTGTGTGGGATACCCTTCAGTGAGGTCACAAGGTCACGAGTTCACATCATCCTGTTGTTTATTTTAGGGAAGTTCCAGTTTTCATATACACCCCACCCACCCACCCCCAGTCAAACCCCGGGCGAGTGCAAAACACACACACCACGTTGTTCGACGTGGCGAGAGGAGGTGTACACAGGGGAACTTCCCCAATTATATTCGAAAAATTGGCATCGGATCGCCACCCCCGACAATATGTCCGTTACGAGGAATCGAACCCTAGAC
This sequence comes from Megalonaias nervosa, assembly GCA_016617855.1. Classification (NCBI taxonomy): domain Eukaryota; kingdom Metazoa; phylum Mollusca; class Bivalvia; order Unionida; family Unionidae; genus Megalonaias; species Megalonaias nervosa. The sequence continues at coordinate 22,643 of JAECUM010035837.1, forward strand.
CTCGAGTACGAGGGTCAGAAGCGCTAACCACTGGACCATGAGCTCCAGTTACAAATATTTGTTTAAAAAATAATCATATAGTTACCTAGCAGGAAATTCCCCTTGACTCAGTCACCTTGACTATGTCAAGGGTGATAAGTATACACTACTAGATTCTGCGATAAACCGATTCTGAATCAAATATAATATAAATCTACAATCTTAAATATTTCTGCCTTGTTTAAAATATTATATTCTCAAGCTACCAGAACTGTGTTAGCAATAATGCGTGGATCGATATTATTCCAGTTCTTTCCGCATGCTACGGTATAAACAAAAAATAAAATCGATAATAACTATATCGCACACACGGCTTATGTAAAGTCTACTATAGCGCGGTTCGTTGTGATTTTATCCCCGTGATTTTATCACGGACGTTGTCAAGGTGATTTCAGATTTTTGTGCTTGATCATATGAAATATGTAGATTTCACAGACTTCAGTATTTGATGGATTACGCATATACTATTGAATATAAATGTGTGCATGTATACGCAATAACAAAAGGGAGACAACTGCTTGATTACTCTATCAACGATGACAGAATTATCTCGCTTTATGTGTATGATATCCTGATCACGAGGTGGAGACGTGAAAAATTATTCCGGCGGTGATTTTCATAGAAAGGTTATTTAGCGAATCTGAGACCTCTATCGTTGATAACGGATCTCCACATATAATCATATTTATTATGAAAATGTGGAGATCCGTTATCAAATTCAGGCAAATTTTTATGTGGATTCAGTATCATGATCAAACATACAAAACCAAGTATTAATACTCCACACACAATAACAAAGGGAGACTACTGCCTGATTAATCTATCAGAGAGAGATTTACTTGAAGGAGTTATCTCGCATCATTGTGTATGCCGAAATTTGATCTTTTCTTCAAATTCCTTCGAAAATGCCGATCTTCTTGAATTGTTTGCAACAAAACCTATTGAAGGCACACAAATGTCAAAGTATTTAGCAGCTGAATTCATGGATGGGAATATAATTTCTTCACCTGTCTCTATATTTGTGGATATAACCGACCTCGGGGTCTTCAGAGATATACCAGTATTTCCTATCTTACAATTTTGACTTTATGTAACAACTTCAAGATTACATAAAGAGTTATTCTGCTTATTTCGATCAATATGATTAATTACAAGTCCATTTTCGATCAGTCCATGAAAACATTCAAACACAAACCTATGAGAGTAATAATGTTTATTTCCCTTTGTATTAAACATGAGATACCCAGTATTAGTAACAAATCCAACTGATGTTTTCCGTTGACAATTCATGACTGCACCATCACGAGACGCTTCGTAATTCTTGATGATGGGATGCTTCACAAATTCATTTTGCTCCATTTGTATAATAATATTATTTGTCTAAATGATTATTTTGAAACCTGGCGAGATAGTCATCAACGGTTTTTAAGGGAGATATCAGGGCGTTATATTTCTTATCATAATATCGTTTCAGCTCCCTGTATCTGTTACCACCGCATTGCACACATAACCGTGTTTCTCCTCTGACCCCAACGCCCCATCGTAAACACGGTTTCGGTCCTACACTCCCTTTGCAAAAACTTTGCATATGAATACCACAGAATTCATTTACGCATGATTTATTACAAGGAAGAGAAAATCCTGTCATTAACCACTTGCATTTGTTATTTGCTTGTATCATTATATATATATATA
>JAECUM010035838.1:0-32077 GCA_016617855.1 Megalonaias nervosa
TCCATTTGTGCCAGATTTCACGATCTACCGAATGATCATGGTACTCGGATTTCAAATATTGTTTTTGGATTTAAAATTTGTGTGGTAAACAAAGATAATTCTCTCATGCTGGCAAGTTTTTTTTATGTGGTTAATACTTTCTTCGGTAGATTTATCAATCGGATCAGTTCTCTCTCTTGCTTGTTCTGGTTCTAATTCTGGTTCTGGTTCTGGCATACGATCATTTATATCACCTATTTCAGCAAGAGCTTGGTCAATACCTTCAAGTATTTCTTGCATTGGTTGAGCAGCAGCTATTTCACCTGGATGTTTTCTTAAAATCTTTTTTGTTTGTTTAGTTCTTTTAGCGATTTTTCCAGTTGTTTCAGCGGTCTGCTCTAACGCGAGAAGAAGACCTTTGGTAGCCTTTGTAACTCTTTCGGTAGCCTTTCTAACCGGTTTAAATAACTGTTCTGCACCTTCTGTATATTCCACCTGAGACTCCTGACGCTCTTGTAATTTTTCCTTGACAGAATCACGGACGGGGAGATATTTCTTAATTGCCTCTAGTCGCTGTCGAGCTAGTTTAGCTGCGTGAGATTCCATGGTTAGTGTTATTATTGATATAATAATGATTTAATTACCCAAATACCTAAAGTGATCAGAGATAACTGCAATCTTCTGGTTGTATTTAGCGGAGTTGATATCCACATACTCGTTAAGGCCGCAGGAGTTGTCGCCCCTCTTGATACACATAACACTGCACTTGGCCTGATCCACACGGTGTCAGCCAATCAATAGACGCACTCGGCGTGGGCCATGTATACAGGTAAGGGACCGCTCGCGGTGCACACACAAGGTGACGACAAACTGGTAGGTAAACGAGAACACAAAAATACAAGTGTCAAAGATAAAATAACCCAATTAGAGAGAGATCTCGGTCGGTTAGAGACCTCGGTGACGCTTGTATTTTCGTTTTCAACAAAAGATTGCTCCAAAAGTTGTAGGGTTCACACACCCCTCCCCCGCTGCTTGCGTTGATTCATGCCATGAACACATTACCTTATGAATATTGAAAGTAATACGTTTTTGGCAATTGATTAAATCGTAAAGCAATAAATAAACATATCTAAATATAGAAATATTTCCTTTGTCAAGCACTTAAATTGAATGGTACAGCTGCAATAAAAGCCATCAATGACATTATACAGAATTACAAACTGCTTCTGATTTTTTACATCTCGTCAGAACTTGAAAAGGACAGAGATATACAGAGAACATGTAAATATGATGGTGTCCCAAGGAGAATATATTACATTTTAGAGAGTTTGGTATACCGTTCCTCTTTAGGTATTGAAAAAAATTAAATTTCCCTTGATCGGGAGAGAAAAGTCTCTCTTGGTGAAGAACAACCATCATGAAAGAAAATATATAATACAAGAATAAACAACTAATAAAACAAAGGATGGAGGTCGTGCAAACATTAAAAATATCGCTTCACAGCAGTTCTTAGAAACCTCAATTACGAATTATGAATAATATCCTTTAAAGAACTACTAGATTCAGATTTGCAGCAAATTCTACAGAAAAGGCAAACATAGTAAATAGTGTACATAACATCTAAGCCAGGTACACACCCGAAAGCTTATCCTTTGGTGGCTTGTGAAACGTAATTCTGTAAAAATAGATTTACTGTTTTAGGTGAAGCTTTATTTAATTCTATTAATGAAGTTGAAAATCTCGAAGATGAATAAGATTTAAAACAACGAGAATTAATCACATCATTCATCCACATTATTGGTGCACAGGCAAATTAATAATTTAAAACAATTTTTTACCAAAAGTGAAAATTGACATGAAACGTCATAAAAAAAAAATTGATTGTATACGTAAAAGAGAATATAGACAATAACATATAACTATATGACTGATTTATTTCTTTTATAATTCTGTCTTTGCCCTAGAAAATTGTATTGGATCATTTGTGTCGTGATCATTTTGACCTGTCGTTTTCATATTTAAGGATGTGTGTTTCTAGCACACTGGAGAGTTGTTTTTGGTTAAAATGTAAGTTTCAAAGGCCGAAACAATTCAGTTTTGAGTTGATCGTATGTACAGTTGTTAACATTGGACAAACAAAATTTACAGGTCTCAGAATTCTCAAAGTCTACACTACTATTGTGGTTAATAGCTGGTTACCATTTTAAAGTGTTAACCTGTAAATGCAATATATATTCTATATCATGTCAACGTGTCAGTTACATATTCCTATATAGAGACATTTAATACAAATTATAACAAATACCAATTTGACCTGAATGTTCCCTCGTCCGGCTTTTCCAAAGAATACTCACAAAGAAAGTTCAATAGACGATTCAGTACTAACCACTAGATCATGATCAAGCTTAAATGAATTTGTGTTTAGTAACAATTCATATCTTTATGCATTAATTATGCAGTTTAGAACACTAGATTAGATGTGTACCAGGCGTCACGTGAGTACAATAGACGTAGGTGTTTTGAGTAATTGTATTTTACATGTCATTTTTAATTGTTTACAGTGACTGGTATTACCTTGTCAATAAAAACTAAATTCACATACGAAGAAAGAACTACTCAAGGTGTTACTACTGTACCGGATTTTCCAAAGAGTACACACAAAGAAATCGAAATCGAAACTTGAGTAGCGATCATTTCAAGTTTTATACGGAGTCTGTAAAATAAATCGCGGTGAGTTAAATAGACGATTCAGTCCTAACCACTAGATCATGATCACAGTTAAATGAATTTGTGTTTATGTAACAATTCATATCTTTATGCATTAATGATACAGTTTTGAACACTAGATTATATATGTACCAGGTGTCATGTCAGTACAATAGACTTATGTGTTTTTGAATAATTGTATTTAACGTGTCATTTTTAATTGTTTACAGTGATTGGTATTACCTTGTCAATAAAAACTAAATACAGATACGAAGAAAGAACCACTCAAGATGTTACTACTGTACCTCAAAAACGATAGGTCAATCCTTGATACAAAAGACGTCTACACTCGTTAATGCACAATAATAAATGAAACCAACCTGACGAAAATATATGCTATTTCCTGTACATGCGCAGTCACTATAATGTACATGTACTGTTGCACTGCCGTAAAGCCTGATTTTATGCCTGAATATTTTTGACAAACTGGCATGCATACGATGTGTTTGTGTGTTTCTGTGATAATCTCTCTCTCTCTCTCTCTCTCTCTCTCTCTCTCTCTCTCGTTTTATGCATTGCTGGAAGTTATAGCTATAAAAAGAGAGAAAACTCTCCCCATTTAGCGTATAAATCGAGCGATATTCTAGAACTATAGAAATCGTTATATTCTGAAACAATCACTGTTTAAATAGTATCAAATCTAAAGCTATTCATGAGTCATGCTACTGCTGCCATGGGAGTTAAAATTGATTTGGGATAAATATAATTCGTGCGGTGGGAAGGCTAGGGGAATAATCTGACCCTTAGCCCATAACGAATTAAGTCTGAACTTTGAATTTGCTGTGTGGTTTCCTCAATAACAGTTAGGTCCTTTTTCTTTTGTTAAAGTTCTATATCCCAGCTAAAAATTCAACGTTGCACTAAGGTTGTGGCAATGTTGTCATGTAATATTGTGGCAACGTGATTTGGTGAACTTGCTGGAATATTGCTACAACGTTGTTGTTTAACATAATAAAGTTACATTCAAACAAAAGTTTGACAAGAATCAAAATCTATACTGAAAAGTGAAGAATGAAAGCTGGTTGGGTTTCTGAAACCATATGCCCCACAGCTAGCAAGAAAGACCAAAACTTCAATTAAATAGTGCAAAAATATCAACAGCACCATCTATCTAGGAGGAGTGGGAGATATCAGGAAGACTGACATTGTCATCATATTGGATGTCTGAGCTGTACCATTTTCATTTGGGACAAACCAAACTTCACCAGTCATATGCTCATAATAGAACGAGTAGCGATAAGATGTCAGGGCACACTAATGCACAAATCACGCAGTCATTACACAAATTTGCTCACTGTGAAGGCAGTGATGCTTGATGACTCCCGCAAACTAATTCAAAGTCACACATATAAAAATGAACAGCTCTATTTAGAATTTTTATTTAACTTTTAAGATGAGATGAAAAAGATTAAATAGTAAGTATACTTAATTAAGAAGAGACAAGTGGGTATGTAAAAAGAAAACAAATTCAACATAAATTTCCCGATCACTTTATTTTTATGATGATGTTCTGGATTTTATTAAGATTAAAAATCAGAATCGGTATCCCCCACTGCAATGTCGGTCTGTGTCTTCTGCTCAGGCTCCTGCAAATAAAAAATAATTTTACTGCTTGAACAAAGTCATATATAATATCAGCACTGGTTACATATTAGACGTCAAGTTAACTAGTGCAATGAAGCTTTCTTCACTGTACTTGTGCTTTCCCTTCGTATCGTTAAACAGGGTTGCACTTTTGCACACATTTTGTCAATTCAAGCAAGTGTATGCTGAAACTGATTTGCACAAAAGTAGCTTATGATAGTTATTGTGCAAAGAGACTGTGTAGTTGATAACAGATGTTATTCATGTGTGCTGTGTTTATTACCCATAAAATCCTCACGTGCATAATTACAACTGAAAAAATGCCAATATTGAATTGTTTACCACCATCATCAATATAATATCAAAAATAATAATATTAAAAATTATATGGCTTTTCCACGTCTGTAATTATTATAATTAAATTACCTTTTAATGTACATTTCCTATTTTACATCTATGCATATCAGCGTGTATACATACATTTCTTTAAATTTCGGTTCTAACTTAATTCATTTTATTATACTTGATTTTTAAACATAGTTTGGTCGAGAATGATAAATCTTAAATTATTGAGCTAAGCGCACGTGCAATTCAAAAAGCGTTTGCTCGATGCATTTTTTTTTGCAAACACATCCCCATCCCCAATATTGTTTTCTTTACAACCTTGCCCCTCCCGCCATCAATAATTTATTGAATAATATTCAGATAAAGGTTACAGAAATACGCCAAACATTTTATGTCATTTTAAGTATATAAACCTGTCTAAATATTGGCAGAAACGGACATACATACAGGGATGAATTGTTTGGTCAGTCTGAGTTACTTACACTCTTTACTTCTTTTCTCCAACAATGTTGTTTGTTTGTTTATTTGAATGCATATGATTTACAGCGGAAAACTAGAGTTAGATGAATGGCATGCCATGTCATCTCGCAGCGCTTCCAAGATATCCCACTAGGAGAATGACCTGACCCAGAGAAAAATGTTGCACAATGACAGGATATAGCGGGTAGACAAAATTTTGAATTGAGGGGCAAGACAGATTGTGTATATGCAACTCGCCGTATTTACGAAAGCAGATCTACACTTTACCAAAAACGTAAAATCAAATAATAAAATTTTAGTGTTAACAGATTTTTTAAAATCCCACTATCATTCTTCCCGTCCGTTCTGTCTGTAACTATTTCTCCCAAAATCTCTGACTCGAAACTTACGAAATGAATTGTAAATTTATTTATATGTAAAATGTATCATCCACAAGTAGGAGAGAGAATGGAACGAATTAAAAGTTTTCTAACCGGTGAGATGACATTCTTCGTCAATATATAATTTCACTGTGTATTATCATGCATTGTCATGTAGGATCCATCGACAGCATTTTCCGCACTGTCTGGTGTATATTTATAAGTTACTGCATTTGTATGGGAACAATATGAACGAGTTTTTCCGAGCGATACTGCACGACGTTATGAGTGCCGTATTACTCTGAGAAAACGAGTCCACATTTTCCCATACAAATATAGTAACCATTTTATTATATACTCATTTTGCTTTTCTACGTAAGGCTGAAGAATAAAAAATGACCACATTACAAGAAACAAAGTAACTGAATCTATGCTGGATTCCAAAGTAAACACACAACTGTAGGTTCAACAATACATAGTAACAGTATTCATGCGTACATAACACCGCCGAGCGACCTTTTAAACTTGGCAGCGTGTCGCGCGCTTCATCATTCGCTTAAAAAATAAATCTCGTTTTGGTCCACTTAAAATTGAAATTTAGAGTAATACTGTGAATGAATGCTCCTTGAAACAACTATTCCAGCTAGTCTGGAATGGAGGGATTTTGTTTTTCTGTCAGTCCAACTAAATTCTGAATTTCTAGTTTTTGATGGCCTAGATATATAAGCTGGGTCAGTTTCGTACGATATACATTTGGCTTGAGAGACTTGCTATGTGCACATGTGTTTCTGCAATTCTGATTCGCAAAAATAACAAAGAAAGTACATATTTTGGAAATTCAACATGCAGAAAGATAAGTATATTTATTGTCATTGTTATTACCAGCTATAAATGACATATGTTTATGCCATTTCACTTGCACGCTATTTGTTGGAGAGACCACACCTCTTTACATAACCTGTATGACCTGTATTGCTAATATACATCCAAACATTTTCTCAAAAAATATATAATGGAATAAATTGCGAAACAGCTGGGATGTGAAATCACATTTTGCTAGCGGAAGTAAGGCTTCTTCGTCGTCTTAACTTCTTGGCTCATACTCTGCTGCCAAAACCCGCCTTCTTCAGTTGGTTTTGTTTTTCGAATTTAGTATTTGGACTGACTTGCAACATGGCACGTATCTGAGGGAGACGGGATAGCCCTTGGTATTAATATGTCTTTCTATGCTATTTGTGTGGACCCTAGAGGGCACTGATCACAGTCTAAACCATTCAATGTACCACAAGTTATGAACATTTCTCCTGATATAGTGTTTAAATAAGCAGATTGGTATTTCAGTACTTCGTGCCACATATTTGTTGTGGACATTGCGGATATCACGTTCAGTTATTTTCTAGGTTGAAAGTTTCTTTTGTGACTCATTGAATCCATCCACATCGTCAACTTTCAAATGGACCAAACATATTGTTTAGTTCATCCACCGACAAATCTAATAGATCAAAAGCTCCGGCATCTGCTATATGAGCGTACATTATTTGTTTACAGCCAAAAGCAGTTCCTAATAGAGGATATTATTTTTAGACACACGTATAGTGCAGTATGAAGCATTGCATCATGGAAAAATACTTCACGATTATGACAACGTAAAGTTAATGGAGAAAGAAAATGAGCATATAATAACTTTAGCTATCTCTGAAATTTCGATATGCTTTAATTTCCGTTATAGTAATCAGAAGTGACTATATAGACCGTATATTAAATGAGAGTGAATTGTGGTGTCTTCATGTGGGGTGTATAAGCTACGCACGAATATAATTATACCGGCAACTATGATCTTTCAGTTTATGGGGATGTGCGCATGGCCGGGGTGTGTGGTTGCGAAGGTATTGGGGTTAGCGAGCGCAGGCAAGGAGATCGTTGCCGCTTTTAAATCTCATGAGGTAACGAATTTTAAAACACTCTCTAGTTTTTATGCTAACATTCTTTCTTACTCTATGATTTATATCTCTCTATACATACATACATACATACATACATACATACACAAACACATAAATGGCAAGTAAAAAGGGAAGGCTGCAACACTAACCATGGTTACCCTAAGCTGAATTGACTGCTGGGCATGCAATTAGTATGGAGCTTAAACATTGATATGTTAATACATCTGCAAGAAAAGAAAGAAAACATTTGACTATGATGTTATAGACTCAGGATAAACAAAAAACATTATTGTAAAGTGTAATATTTTATACAGACCAAATCGCAGAGATAAGCTCGAGATTACTGGCTATATCATGCCGAGGAAATGCGAGTAAAGTGCCTTTCCGAATGAAACACATAGCAGCAGGCGACCTGAGCTGGTCTGGCTGGGTACCAAACCCGAGATGTCTGGATTGAAACAAGCCCGACGCTCTAATAACTGAACTGCCGCAGCTCCCGATCTCGTATAGGGTACAAAACCCGACACTGACCTCCTGTAGAATGCATTTTGATCAGACTGTGGATGTTACCAGTGCCTAGGTCACTCTTGACAGGTGTACTATTGCTTTGTATTTCAATGGCATTGCACGCGCACGGACATAGGAACGCATGCCTTGCATAAGTGGCTGATCAAGATGGCTGATCATGGTGCTTACTGGTGAATAAAACATATCTGTCTTAGGAGTTATAGAAGGTTTTACTCATAGAGACACAAGAGTTATTCCCTCCACAGGTTAACTCTGGTTTAAAGGGTGAAATAATGATGATAACCGCATAACCGGATTTTAGACCAAATGCTTTGAAAGTAAACAAAAATAATAAAGAACAATACTCTTGAGTTCATATCATCATGATCTGTCGTGTCTACATGGAAAGTTTAGGGTGAACTTTTGTTCCAATTGTTTTTTTTTTCTTTATGATTTGAACGACCTGTTACATCTTCTGAAATGATATGTACTAAAATAAAAATTTGTTGTGTCTATTTGAATTCAAACCATTTGATGAAGTTCCACTAGAGAAAATGTTAGATATTTATAAAAATAAAAATGCAAATTCCTTGCTAAAAAGGATTTATTTGATTTTATATCCGTTAAAAAGATTTTTTGCAACTTCTTAATGTTTCTCTTTGTCTTTCGTTTTCATTTTATAAGGGTTTATGTTCTTAAAGATGTTCGCAATTTATTTTCTTTTAACTTGATGAACTTCACTAGGCATTATACATTCTGTAATGTGCTGATGTGCCGTAACAAATTATTTTTACAGGACACACACGAAGTTGTGTCTCCATAAGCAATCATGAACTTCTATTTATTTATTTATTTATACCTTTATTGCACTTTCAGCTTCGAATCAGCCTCAAAGTTTCAAGTTCTACTTGAACACGCAACACATTTTTGTGTTTTAAAGAAAATCTTCAAATCTCTACAAGAGAAAGACAATGAGAAAAGAAATATGTCATTTGTTTACGCATGCGATGCACATAGTTGATGTTGGTGGTGAAGTCCTTAGACAGCCGCTCCACTTCCATGTTTTTTTTTTTTTATTCAATCTGCAACGATTTTCATAAATTATGGAAAATAAAGCTAAACTCTCTGATCAGTCACATATCTGTAAAGAGGTGAAGACTTTGCTAAACCGGCAGTGTTACTCTTTAGACGAAACTGTATTGAAAATGGGTCCAAGGATTTTATTCGCGCGTATGTAATGCAAATAGGAAGACCTTAATGCATCTGATCAAACATTTTGGTGGGAGAACTGAAAATCTAAAGACAAATATTGTACACAGGATTCAATCAGGCTTAAGTCAAAGAAATAAAGGCCTTACTTCACACAAAGAAGAATGTATGTTAAAATTAACGAATTATTTGATTTGTTACAAAATGGAAATATACACATTGTTCAGCTCGTGGCATACAAAGATTCGTCCACTGTTCAGTTCACAGGAGAGGAGTATTTCTTTCCTTCCCAATCGTGCGAAGAATCAGCTGAGAGATGCAGAGAAGGGCTGTCCATGTTATGTCTGTATCGGAAAGATTTATGGTATTAATAGTTCATGGCATATGGACCTACGTAAGAAGCTTGCAAACTGTAACCATCAGCTCGAGTTGTTGAATATACCTACGTTTCGGCTACAGGACTCTGCAAACTCATTGTTTAAAAAAAAATCAGACCTATCTGTCGTTGTATGATAATTAAATCATACGTCTCTTCGAGTCATACAAAGATTATTTACAAAGTTAAACAAACGAAAATGTTCTATACAAGAACAGGGTCGGTTTTGCATCCAACTGAGGGTTGACCTGAATACGACACAGATTTATGAATTACTCAGTAACCCAAAATGGGTTGGGTACAAGATGTTTCTGATGACGATATTTTATTTGGTGCATATTTTTTACGACGAAAATATTTTACAAATGATTTTAGTTTGTACTGTTCATGTGCCGAATTAAAACGATTTAAATTCGATCCGGTATGTTCAACAATTAAAGCAGCTCTCAACAAACTGTTTATTCATGAAGGAGAGAAATTTCAGGAAAATGTCAATTGTTATGTGACTGAAATTAGCACAGACCAATTCAGTGTATGTGGGATAAAATACGTCAAACAGTACAAGAGTGATGAAGCATATACCCAACTATGCAACAATGACAACCTGGAAAACAATTACATAGTTCTTGGGATCCCAAATTGCAGACCGGATAATTTATCGATGATAGAAATTGAAGACCCAAAGTGTACAGTTCAAAGAAGGTATCGTATGGTGCAAAAATTAGGATAGATGTATCAATTTGTCGATCAGTTTATGTCCAATATTCTTGTCGATGTTCCAACTTTAATTGGTAACGAAAAGCAAAAATAATACTGAAATTCTGAAACATATAAGCAACAACTACACTACAACAGCACCAACAACAGGCACCTTTTGAAACATCGTTCTTAGCATTATGTGTTAGATTGATTCTTATCATCCTTCAAATCCAGTATCTAGTTATTTTTTGGGACACCGAATGAGCGAATACAACTTTTACAAATGTATTATGCATCGATACATTCGAATCGTTGTTCAGCCAAAGCAATTTTGGTCGTTTGCATGATTTTCATTTATGCAGTTTAACCCATGCTCGAAATTTTATTTTTAGTGTCAACTTTCCAAACACTTCTACAATATTTTTTCATTATTGTCGTGTTGTCTACAAGATCTACTCTAATGTGCTTCCTTAGATTCTCCATAGACAGTGTTGTTCGTCAGCCTGATGAAGTATTTATTTTAACTTAGACTTTGCTTCAGTTCACTTTGTATGCACCATCAACGTACCATAGTCGCAATCAATCACATGGCGATCTTGATGATGCGCAGCCCAAGCCTAGCGTAGAGCTGGAAGTGTCGGTAATGAACCATATGGTGCTCCTTTTTTGTAGGCTTGGAACCTAATTTGTGATTAAAGTGAATCTACCCCCAGTTTGCTTATTATGCTTGCTGATTGTCGCTAAGCCAATTCTCTGGTACTTTTATGGTCTCAGCAACTAGCGTATAGTCGCTGTGAGTGTCAAAAAGCTCGTGCAAATACTCTGCCTTTTTACTACTAATATGTAGTCATTGGATGCATCTGCTGTATACGTATAAATTGGTTGCATCAATGCTCTTCTTAATGAGGGTCGACCCACTAAAAACCACCAATTAGTAGACTTCGCATCATAGAGGTTGTTGGTGTTGAAGGATGATTAGCCAGTTGTTTGGCTATGTGCTGTCGAATGCTAGACATAATCGGTTGTTCGCTTTTTTAAAATGAATCGATCGATGCTCTTCTTAATGAATAGGTGCACGTCGATGTCTGTGAGTAGCTCGTGCTTGGCACATGCAATTTTTAATTGGCTTCCTCTAGACTGCAGTTCTTTAGTGAAGTGTCGCGGAGTGCATCAAACACGTTTGCCAGCAGAAGCAAACCAGTCTTGAGATAAAGGGCATGATAATTGCACATAGCTTGATAATTACCTGTCTTTCATATGCTCTGAACATGCTTATAATCTTTTTCAGATATACCGGCGCGGCTCAATTGTTCAAAGCGCTACCAGCTGTCTATATGCTAATATGGGTACAACTCAGTGCTTGTGAGCAGGGCCATGCCACAGCCAAGCATTGTGTACCGTGCTGTTGCGCTTAATGCCTCCTTAGGTAGGTTAGATGCCAGCTTTTCCAGGTTGATGCTCATAAATTGGAGATTGTCAATAGTGCCCTAGTGAGAACGTCGCGTTCTTCTCCATTCTGTTTGGTATGACACTGGTTGTCTCCGAGACTGTTCTTATCGCCTTCATGATTAGGTATCTATAGAAACTGCACAGGTTATGTAGCTCAACCTGTACCATTGTTTTCCAGGGTGGATCCGCATCTGAAAGTATAGAGCTTTGCGGGCTGTGCCTACAGTTCATGCTGGTGATATGATATTGATGTCGAATCTTTGTGATGAATAATATTGCCTTGCCAAGGATGAAAAAGTCTGCTGATTACTGGAAAGCCCCGCGGTAGTCTCCATCTATGATAATCTCAACATAATTATTTTTTCGAAACACATCTTGGACTTTGCTTCGTCATAACACCGGCCCCTGGAGATTCAGTGGTAGCGGAAGACTATGTAGCAAAAGCTAGATGTTACCTGGTCTGCATATCCGGTATATTTTATCCGGTTTGGCAGCAGGGCTTTCCAATGGCAAGATTAGTGGCTCGAAATACGCATAGATCATGTACGAGATGCACATCTACCAGTGGTTCTGGATGGTTATGATGTACTTTCCTGGCTCCTGCAATTACACACGGTTTGGTTTTGTGCCTCTACGCGGCTGTCTGTTGTGTGGCTTTCAATAGTACTGTCCAATCTAGACGGGCATACGCGCAGGAAATTCTTATCACAAGTGAGCTATTGTCTGTCTCCTGATGCGGTCCTGTTAAACATTGCAAAACGCGTAGCGGGCTCTGACTAAGACGACAATCAGGCATCGTGTGCAGGGATACGTCCCGTCTACTCCTCGAAGCTTATGCGCATATAATATACAACTCTTGTCACACTTCTCCATACTCTACATAGCAAGCCAAGCGAAAGTGTTTTTACGCCTACACCTTTGTATTTTGGTTTATACTTTGTCAGAAAGTATATCTAAATGTGCATGGTATATTTAATTAAATGGAGTGAAACCACCATTTTGCGACAACCTCTAGGAGGCGTGAGTGTCCGGAACGTTGTATTGAAGTCGAGATGTTTAAATATTAGATAGAGCATGCTCGCTTAAATGACAACAATTCTGTGTTTATCTAATTCCACTGGATGTCACATAATCAGCTTTTAATTCCGTTTTGTAAACTTATCTAAGTCATCAGTAAAATATATATGCTGATCGATATATAACGATAAATGACAACATCTGGCAATCTGTTTAAGATTTGTGCAGCTATGGAATTTATGCGCATTGCATTGGTCTTTTTTATTTGTCCTTCTTCCGTTTCTTCTAACCTTTTTCAGTCGATGTTTAATCTGGTAACTCTCTGTATATTACATTTACAAATTGTTGTGATTAATTCATCATTGAGACCTTGAAATTAGGTAGAAATGAAACTTTGTTCTCAAAAACGCCGAATTTCTGTTCCAACTGTACTTATCCATTTTTGTTTATTTAAATACTGAAAAAAAAAAAAACTGTTTAAGACAATGATAATTGTAAAAATGGAAGAGTATCAAAATCTTAAAGATTAATTGGAGGTGATTTTGAATACTCACAATGATTTAGAAATATTTATATAAACCTAATCTATCAAGGCAATGTCTTGTAACTAGTCCCAAATATTAAAGACAAAACTTATAAATAGGTACTACAAGGTATACATAATGAGTGGTTTCACAAAAGACTAACAACAATTTCAGTTAAATGCAAATGATTTTCAAATTAAAGATAAAATAACATATTTTTAACAATCCACTAGGGCTTCTGACAATGCAAAGCAAGCGAAAACAATAACAGATCCCTAGATAGATGAACAAGCAAAAGGAAAGGATTTGAAACGAGACAAACCAGCAGCCATATATTTATTCCAAATTATTGGTTCAAAAACTGGATATAAATGTGACATGTTTACCACATTACAGACAATGTCAGAGACCCAAAACATAAATTCAAAGTCATTTCTGTAAGAGAACATTTGATCGAGCTATTAGCTAATATAAGAAAACCAATGCAAGACCATGGTAGTATCGAAATTTCAACAAATGGCACACGTTAGACGTTGGACAACCAAGTATTAAAGGCAGAAAATATTATACTGATGCATTACCGAAATATTCAAAGAGAACAACGCCCACCTGCAGTGAAAAGGATATTCGATCCTCAGTAGAGCACTTACACACCAACAGAGAATCCCTGAAAGCAGTTGGTGAACATTGCAAAGAATCAGGGCATGTTGTAGAGTACTCAGTAGAGAGAATAATACCCTAAGAGAAAAATAACGGAAGTTATTGAACTCATGGAAGGGAGCCAGTGTTGAACCGTGATTCCGGGTTGAAACTCTCTTCGTTGTACATAAATATTTTGTGACGAGATCAACACTGTATTGATCTCACGACTCTATATAGCGTAGGAGCCAATAAATTATTTTGCTGCAGAAATATATCTATCTTTAGCTTTATAAACTGCAAATGGCTGCAGAAGATAACAATATTCACTGTAGAACATTTCTTACGTTGCTTGATTGTTTTCATGAATGCTTGTATTTCCAATACTCTTCAGTATAACGGTTTCTATTCTCTTCAAAATATTAAGTAAGGAATGTGTGCTTTATTTCTGCTCGTCTGGTTAATTCATTATGTGAGGTTCAACGTACGGCCTACAGTCTGGTAATGTAGATATAAATATTGTACGGCTTTCAGTACGGCTGTCGTCTGAGCAGATGAGTTAAATGCTTCCCCCGTCATTTTGAGGCAGTAGGCAAAGCATAATGCGGATGGAACCATCTCACCCTCTCGGCTTTTTCTACTGTTATCTTTACACTGGAAACAAAGTGTTCTTTTTCATTTTCCAAACATAAACACTTTATGTTAAACAGTTTATTACGTGCGGTGAAACATGACAACAACAACAAAAAAATAAAACTCGATAAATTAATCCTGAAGAAAAATCATATACCTAATAAATAAACTCACCAATTGATTAACATTAATTTTAATGGCATGTGCTGAAAAATGGCGTAAAACCCAGAAAAAAAAAAAAAAAACAAATATACGGCATAATATCTTTTGTTGTTTGTTTTGTAGTAACTGATATATTGCCTGTGACCCTGGAGGAAATGCTGTTAGATCTATTTCAGCAGGTTCCATTAGGCATCCAATTCCAGGTTTCGGAAGACAAATATTATTTTTCCAAACTAAAAATATTAAGAGCAATCCTTGACAAAACTGACAACAAAAAAAACCCCGAGGAATTTAAATGCAGAAAATGAATTTCAGTTTTGCTTAAATTTAATTTGTAGCTGACAATGTCCAGCACTGATATTTCTTTGCATGTCGGTGATGTAATTTGGGAGTTTTATTTATTTTATTTTGTTTTAATTTTTTCCTTCTATTTTCGTCTTTCGGCATGTCATTGCAGAAAAACTTCACAAACTGGTGCCGTGTTGTATTCTGAATAGCTCACCCCTTACATCTCTTATACATTTAAACATATAGCAGCGAAAAGAAATTCCAAGTTTAACAAGCATATATATATATATATATATATATATATATATATATATATATATATATATATGTGTGTGTGTGTGTGTGTGTGTGTGTGTGTGTGTGTGTGTGTGTGCCTTAGAAACCTGTCTTTGCTGTCACTGCTGACCAATTGCAAAATATGCTCAACAGATTGCATACATATTGCCTAACGTGGAAATTAAAAGTGAATATGGGAAATACAAGAGTGGTTGTATTTCGCAGAGGTGACTATCTCAGAAGTTATGAAAGATGGTACTGTGGCCATACAGAGGTAAAGATTGAATCATATTATAAGTATTTAGGATACATATTTTCTTCAAACAAATCTTGGTATATGTGCCAGAAAACTCAAACCTTGCAGGCGCTGAAGGCTACGCATATATTGAAGCAATGACTTTCAAAATTCGGCAGATTACCCGTGACTGGTTTGCTTCGTCTGTTTGATGCGAAGATAGCTCCCATCCTCAATTATGGGGCCGAGGTTTGGGGGTTTTACAATGAAAAAAGCTTATTTGTCATTTTGTAAATATACTCTTGTTACATCCAAGTCAACTCCAAATGCATTCGTATATAACGAAGTAGAAAGCATTAGTATGCAATGTATAAGATATAAACGTATTTCGAACGATTAGCTAAGAATTCTAAAAATGCCAGAAGACAGATGTCCTAAACAATGCTACCATTTACAGTTAAGGTGGGTGGGTGCGTGGAATTAACTGTCAATGAAACTGAAAGAATCTCATTAACTACTTTTAGAAGGTCAGTTTCGATTCGGCGGCGAGGTCAGTATGCAGACTGAGAATTGCTTACAAAGATTAGTTAAAATCGGATGTGACAAGTTGGAAGGCAATAACCTTTCTAAGATTTTTTAACTGAATGTCATATTAGAAACATGGCGGTGATGTTTCTTTTATATCGTTAGGGTCAAGGTTTTTTTTCAACAGCGACGTTACAATGGCAGTTTTGAAAAATGATGAGAATTCCACGGATAAGATACAAGTATTAATAATATCCGTCAGTGAAGACAACATTAAATCTAAGCAATGGAACCGCATTTATGTCGGAATCTTATCAAGTTCATATAACTTTCGGGCGTTTTTCCTTAGGATTATGCGTTCAAAAAAATCCGTACAGACAGACTCAAATATTGAAAGGTTGCCTTTGAAACTCTGTATCCTAAACTGTGTGGTGATGATGAATCTCTTGAAATTAGCTTGTCAGGTGGACCTCTGATGGTCTGTATACTTTGTCAGGGAAGAAATTTGCAAACTATGCAATCGCTATATAAAGAGTTCACATCAGACACCTCGACCGAGTTTTCTCTCCCAGTTTCAATAACCAATTTGGCCCTTATCATAGCACACTTAATCAACAAGAAATATGCAGCATCTTCGATATCCACTTTTGTTTCTGCGGTTGGCTATGTGCACAAACTTAACAGTCATGAGCAGCACTATTGCATGCCATGAGTGCCAGTGGCAGAATATAATCCCAGTTTTTCTGATCTTTGGACACTAGGGTAGCTAGAATGCTCTCTATGGTCCGATTACAACGTTTTACCATTCTATCTTACTGTGGGTGAAGAACCGTAGTCCGCGTTTTATCTACCAGTAAAAGAGGTTAAACATCTCACTGAACAAATTCCACTCAAAATTCCTTCCTTGATCCATATGAATCTGCATCGAAACACCGAATCGAGGTATCAGGAAGGCAAGGTTAGTCTCGATTACATCCAGTGTGTTCAATGATTCAAATTTGTAATTATTTGTTGAATTCATTTGTTTTTCATAATTCAACATTTCCTTGATTCATGAATTGTAAGAATGTCATACAATATTTCGTTATATGAATGAGTTCGGAATTAGTTGTTTTGTAAGTCATGTGTATCATGTATCCTGAGAATTGTATTCATTACGTCTGATGAACAATGAGTGAACATGTAAGTTATCTATTTTAAATGGCTTGTATCATTTATGCTGAAGATTGATTTTTCCATGTCAGAAAAGGTATGCCAATGAATTGCCAATTAGGAGAAGTAGAGTAGTTTGGACAGGAGTGAAGTCCATTAATTCGTGTGCAATTCAGTTGTGAATTATCTTCAACCGAGAATCGAGGAACGTGCGCCGACTGGCATAGTTAAACGGCGCAGTAATAGTATCTGAGAGTTCCAGTGATGTCATGGTCTCATTAGGAATGCGGGAACAGCTAGAAAGACTTAAATTCACGTCAACAGGGTTGTGAGTGTGTATTAGGTTGCAAAATCACCATAGCTAGTTCTGCTGAATTTTGTTAGACGATATCTGACGCAAACCGGAGTGGGGATATTGGTTGATCCCAGAAGATAAACAAAACCTAACACGTATTTAGATTTGTTCCTATTGCACAGTGTGAAAAGAGCAACCAATAAGATGATGACACGAAAACGCTAGAGAGAGAAAGAGACAGACAGACAGACAGAGAGAGACAGAGGGAATGAAAGAAATATGGAAATGACGACCTACCACCAGTAGTGATTTGGAAAGGATGCTGACATGTCGGCAATTTAAGGTCAATCAGTAATTCGTTCAGTATAACAGAACGGATAATTAAATTTCGCATAAATTGTGTAACTCTATTTCTCAGAAGAATCGATTTATTAAAATATCATGTTCGATTTCATTTTGTTTATGTAATTGATTAAATGGTTATATTTTTTGTACGAAGGTTCGTGTTATTCTATTCTATATCTATGCTCAGGTCACTGTCATTCCATTCATTAACTTCATATTTTATTTTATTATTTGCTCGATCCGTGCAATAAAACCCTGGTCGATCATCTCCTAGAAAACAATAATCAAAAACCATAATGAGCGGGGGGGAGGGGGAACACACATCTCCACCAACTCGTGACACTGAACTTGTTCATACAGAGACTATTGGTCAAGAACAAAAGTTATATAGGTGAAAAAAAACCCGACAAATAAGAAAAAATGCATGGCTGATGCGCATCCAGCCAAAGCGCTTTCGAAACGCGCAGATTCCTTTGTGATAGGTAGACAATTACTAAGATGGTTAGAAAAAAACGTAATTACATTCCAACACCTTTATGATCTTTAGCTATTCAAGATATAACCAAAGCTGAATAAAAAAGAAAATGGTTGTATTGCGCTTAAGTTAAACAGTAAACAAGGTTAAACATTCAGAGACAAACTATACCATTTGCAACACATACTATATTATCTACCACATTACATGCAAAGTATAAAGTATCCAGTATGCTGAAACACAATTAATTCAATATGGTGCCCATTCTTTCAGTGATGTGGTCATTATTGGAAATGCACATGAGTAGCAAATGAAGCTCAGAAAATAAGAAACTCTGAAGAAACCTATTGGATTCTCAGGCTGCGAAAAACAAAACCTTAGGTTCGGAATAATTTTACCGGCCAAATTGACGTGCATATTGTTACGGATATGTAATTAAATTGCTTGTGTGTTAGTTTTAAAATTCTTTTTTTTATTTTATTTTTGTTTCATTACATTTTTTTGTAATGATTAATTTCACGGGATTCGATATTTTTTTTTAAAGTAAATTCTGTTTGTATAGAACGTAAAAACATTTCATTAGCATTATTTTTAGCTCACTCTGGTTCATAGAGTTTGTAAACATCGAGTGATAATGATTGGTCAGTATCAGGGTCATACTTTTCTTGCGTGATCACCATGTGTTATCAACGTTTTTTATTATTGGTTCTTAAATAAGACTATCTTGGTGTACGTGTCAAATGTCTTGTAGTAAGTGATCATGTGACCCATCACCAGTGTCGAAATGACGTTTTAGTGGGGTTTAATACTCAGTATCACTGTTTTCTAGTTCAGTCGTAAAAATACCTTCAAGAGCTCAGAAGTATTTTCTGTTGTTGCCAATTTTGAGTTATTTGTCATTTAAGAATAATTTATATTCTCTGGAAAATAAGTGCTTCGTCATCAAAGCTTTGGACAAAGACATTCAGTGGAAATTATTTAGAATGCTAAAGCCGGAATATTCTTTTGTTATTCATAAAATTCAGCGTGGAACTTTTGACAATTCTTTTGTGATTCATAAAATTCAACGTGGAACTTTTGACATCAATACTTCATTCATCTGACGTCATCGTCCGCCATCTTGAACTTCACCGGGATTCGAACTTGGATTCAATTAGAACTGTTTAGTGATAGGACTTGTGTGTTTCAATTCTAGGATTGGTTTTTGGATTATATTCACAAACTGTAAGTCCTTTTTCATATTTTACTGTGTTTTCTAGGGAAATAAATAATTTTTGTTAAAATTTACAAACCTTGTTGGCTTCACTCTTTTCTTTGTTACTTTGAACGAGCCGAGATTTGTAACAATATATAAGAAGGTATTTCTAAAAAAAGTTACCCAAATCGCACTTTCCTGCTGTTAATTCACTTTCTCTAAACAATAATCCCAACTGTATTATTTAGCAATGTTTTGTTTGTCTCAACACAATCTTTAATATAGCTTTACAACAAAACGTTTGTTAGTTTTAAGTAGCTGCTAGTACAATAAAATGCTATATCCGTGAGTAATGTTAAAAAGAAGCAATACAGGCAGCCATATAGATGTATCACATTTTAACTGATAACCTACGTGCATATATCATCAATTATAATAATTTTGTTGTAACTACTTTCCGCTCGGAGAGCGTACTTCTGCGTCATAGCACGTAGCGTTGTACATCCTTTTTCCTTTAATTCTTTTTTATTACGTGTTTTTTGTAACTCTCTACAGCCACAAATAGCCTAGATCCTCTTAAGGAATTTTGTTTGTGTTTTCCTAATGCAATTGTCGTGAGAAAAGGCTTGTGCTGATTTCACACAATATAAAGCAAGTAGGAATCAGGGATTTTGTATGACGTGGAAGCACAGTAGAAGAAGTAAAGACGACAAAGCACGGTGAGACGTGTCTGAGAAACTGACCAAGAATTTTTTTATATCCACGGAATAGATCTTTTTAGCTTAGCTTAAATATCAAAATATTATGACCATAGCTATTTTGATTACGTTTAGAGTTATTAGTTATTATTTGTTCGTGTTTTCCACCTTGAAAAAGTGATCTGTTTTTTTTCCAAAACATTTGACCAGTCTCTCAGATTTCCCGCACCGTGTTGTATCATGTCTTTCTTATAGATAGTGTTACGTCTATAGGTCTTCAATATGTAACAGAGAGAAAGTGAAACCTACAATTTAAGTACAATTTAGCAAGCAATTTATTTCCCTAAAATACCAAGTGAAAATGCAAAAGACGCAGTATTGTTAAGTAAATTTCAAATAATCTTAAATGTTCTATCACATGTCCAAAAATATAGAATATTTTTAATGAATCCCAATAGTCGTTAGTGTCCGGATATGCCAATAATGGAATCCAGAATGTCTTTGAATGAATTAACAAAATCCAAAATGATGTATTAACTCAAGGATCAATGCCCACTTTGGTTATTCCAATGAATAATATAAATAAATAGTTCCTATTTAAGCACGTTTGTTTCCTCAACACAGCTGTGAACTCAAGAGATTAACAGATACTGATCTCAAACAGGAATGAATTATATGTTTATCACCTCAATGTTTAAACACATTTTCACTTGACCTACCATGTAAAATAACGTGAGGGAATCTCATCTAGTCTGATTGTAAACTAGACTGTCCTTGATCTCAAATGCCAATAAACAGCTTGTTTACAACTTACAATCATGGACAAATGTTTGCTATGTCAACATTCTTTTACAACTTACAAATCATGGACAAATAAAATCGAGCATACAAGATAAATATTCGTAACAAATATATGTACATGAAATGATGAATACAATGTAAATGTGATGGAAGTAGCATGCAATAGAGCTGTTAAGAAAATGATATTTTTTTTTTTAACTAACATATATCGATGGTTATATTATCGGACTGTCAACGCTTTATCAGCATCGACATAGGGAGCAAATAAAACGCAGATTCAAGTCAGAATAGCCAAATATATGGGCAGTGCCCGTCAGCGTATATGGAAAAAATAGTATGCCAGGATCCATATTCAATCACTCTGGAAATCATTGGCCAAACAAAACTAAAGATGAAAATGTTTCTTATACATTTCAAGATTTCGCAAATTTAAAAAATCTCAGCTGTCAATGGTTGTTTAATACAGGACCTTACTCTAACCAAAAGGTAATATTTATATATAATTTTTGTGTGACATTGTATAATCAGTCTCGCAATTATTGATGTTTCTTCAGGAAAATGTTGTGCTTGTTGACACACCTGGAATTGGCGAGCGAGATCCTCTGACGAAGCATGTTGCTGAGTATGTTCGCAAAGAAGCAGAGTACATTTTCATCGTTGATAGCTCCCGCGCCGGAGGAGTTCAAGATGTAGGGGTATATCTATCTATTTTTCTATCATCCATTGTTCCGTCTTGTCGTCCTTGTTAATATTGTAATGATACGTAGTATTTTAGAATTATTTGATTACTAGACTCAGATTGGTCAATTTACCTCCAAAGTAAACTACAGTAATTAAGAGACAATATTTTCTTTAAAGACCACATTCACTATTAAATCAAATATGATGTCGAGGTCAAAGTGTGAAGTGGATTAGTCTACGGCGTGCATTCAGACATGCATAGAGTTTATATGTCCTTGGATATACATTTGAAATGCAGGAGCACATTCCAGATCATGAGTAAGTAAGTAATAAAGTAAGAAAATAAATAATTGTGTAAGTAAGTAACTAAATAAAGTGACATGCACATGACACCAAAACATCAGTAATAAAAATAAAGCACACGGCCCGTGGGTCCTATGCTTCAATGTTCAATTAAAAAATGTACGTATAATCACAGGTAAGTTTATAAAATAATTTTAAATTTGTGACCTAATTCTAACAAATATTACACAAAGACGAAACTAAACGACTATTCGTTGTCGACTTGTACAATGTAACATCAAAGAGTCATTATTGGAAATGCAAAACTATTCTCAAATTAAGCTATGCGTGTATCCGCTGTGCTCATGGCTGTATTTATCTTTTTCAGTTTATTGTTTATTTTACATTTTGGATGTACAAAAAAATGGACATACGTATACCACAAGACTGAGTTATTTACTTTTTTCTTATGCCATGAAGAATCTTAACTTTTGTTCGGGAGTAAATATTCATGTTTGATTATCTTTATTTTTTCCAGACATGCATACGTTTTTGAACTTAGCATTTGAACTTAAGAAAATGCACAAAAATACAGTACGGAAAAAGCAAACTTTAGGTGTAATGATAGGATGCCGTTCTTACCAAACAACATTACTGAAATTATGAACTTAAAAGAACCCGCGTAATCAGAACATTTAAGCTACAAAAGAGCTATGCACACGGGAATCATGTGAATAAAATATAGTGTTGCATCCATGCTGCACAATCGCGTGATTGAGCGGATTTTTGCAATTCCCGAACAAATACAAATTTAAATGAGGGTGATTGTGCGCAAAGGAAATCTTCCCTCATGTTTTAATATAATGTGTGCGATAATTATAATACAAACTGAGTAATTTCAAATAGGTTTATATATTGGATGGAACCATACTAGTTTCGTTTCTGTAAGTCAGAATCACTCAGCATGGTATAAATTATATAAATATAAATGTATGTCCTCATAAATTAGCAAATGAGCATGCTTATGTACTTTTACTATGAGGAGTATTGAAATTGCCATCCTCTCTAAATATTTGTCCACACACAGATTTTCGACATACACTGGGTGACTCATTCTTGGCTTCTTTGTTGAATTGACAGTAGGCGACAAGACTGATTGATCTTACATTACAGACATGTTCGGCCATTTGGCCATGTGCCATCAGTAGGTTTTTGTACTTAACATTACCAAATGTTATACCTCAGATGAAGAAGCTGATATCTTATTTTTGTTGTGACGGAGTACGGGGAGAGAGGAGGATTTGCATGATCTCCCGATGTTGTCATCGCCTGGTGCATATACACCGGCCAAGAATGCTATCATTACATTTGTGAAAACAAGGTAAGGACTCCTGCTGAAGTGGAAGAGCATGGCAAACCAATCGTAGGTGATATTCATGTTATTAAGTAAACAGTGATTATTGTCCATGCAAACAGCGAGTGTATGTAAGTAATATGGATTGAAGTTTGTGGTTCTTTGTTGATTTAATTCAATGTTTTGAACATATAATAGACTATACATGGCAGCCAGAAAAACCATTAAATGCTGTTTTTGCTTTTGGTTTTATGCCATTTTCCAGCGAACGATAGACTATAAATGGCGGTCAGCAAAACTGGTAGAGGAAAACCAGAGAAAACACCGGTAATAAAAAAACAAACAAAACAAACTGACCCACGGAAGGATACTAGCAAGCTTACTGACATATACAAGTTGGCCGAACTTGAGACTAGAACACACGCTATCAGAGATTAGTTGTCAGTGACCTGAAAATGTGAGAACCTTATACCACTCGCCTACATATGACGCACTAAAGGAAGATGTTCATGTTACTAAGGAAGCTGAGGACAATTGCTCTAGCAAAAAAACGAACCGAAATTACAATTATTATAGAACAAAATATTTCATGTAGGCCAATGAACACCAAGAGGGCATGACAAGCGCTCTTTTTATCAAACCAAGAAAGCAAAGTCGGCCTTTACAACCGAGGAGAGTTGCATAAATTTAATGATGTGTACATTAACGGGGTCTCCATAGAGTAAAGAAAGGAAACCATTTATTTAGAACTCCCTAATAAATGGAAAGTTATGAAAAACAGTAGGAATCATTATAAGCCAGCTCTACCTTCCCAGTAAGTTGACCGCTCCGGTGGCCTAGTGGTTAGAACGTCCGCCCCGGATTCGAACCCTGGACGAGTCATACCTTAGACATATGCAAATGGTACTAACAGCTGCCTCGCTAGGCGCTCAACATTAAGAGGTTAGTGTTAGGATTGGTCGGCCTGGTGTCAAGATAATGTGACGGGGGGGGGGGAGCTGATGCTACATGTATGTGGCATGATGCCCCAGTGCTAGACATTGCTATAAACTGCCACGCTGCAGACATCGTAGCGATAAGACTTAAATTGTTTAAAGCTACTTTAAAATTAAAACACACACACACACACAAACACACACACACACACACACCGCAAGTTGTGGCAATGCCTCTATTAGGGAGACAAAAATGGAGTTCGCTCTTTCTTGTAAATACCTGGATGTACTACTCATTTAATAACATAATTAATCTTGTATTGTTAAATAAATTGCTTGTTCATTCAAACACTGCACAACTCTGTAGCTCTGTAGCTACAAGAGCAAATATACTATATATAATACAATACATAGCTTTTTTCCCTGACTCTTAGCTGTTTTGACTACCAATAAGGGATTCTAAACTGAAAACAAGTATTTGGCCCAAAAAGGGCATGTATTCACTACTCAAGGGACAAACAGCAAATAGTTACTAATACCAAATACAAACGGCTTGTATGTTGTTTTCAATTTATCCAGGAGCTTCTTAACATAATAAATTACCGTGTTATGTAATAACATCAACTAGTCGTCATGTCATGCTCTCCAGTAGAGTCAGACACCATTATTAGGCTAAGAAAATAATCCGGTATAACTACAACTGTGGAGCACGTGTCAAGATCATATGCTGCATTTTATGAATCTGTGAGTAATTTTTCCATAGCATTCACAATAAATATACTTTATTATGGAATGCGGTATCTGTTGAAATATTTATATCAATTGGTTAGCTGAACCTATTAGACAATAACATTTTTAGAACCATCATACGCCACGAAAAAACGAAATTGTTACGCAATTAAATGAACTCAAAAATTATGTTATTAGAAGAAAGTTAATACAGTTCTTTCTTTACAACAAGGATTGTAACTCATGACATATATATACTTCCTACCTAAGTGAATATATATGAACCACACACTTACACACACACACACACACACGCGCGCGCGTGTTTCTAACTAAACGTTTCTAGAAGGTCTACAGAGAGTAAAGTAAAAGCCTGTGTCATGCTAACGGAAATGTTTGTTGTGACAAGGACTGTTTTATTATATTTTTAAGTAAACGCCAAAGCAATTGACTTTCTGTGGAAAAAAAACCCAGGTCAATCGTTATATCACAGTTAATTTATTCAGAAGGTAATCTAGATAAGCCGAGTTTCATGTAGATAATAAAATAAAAATAGCTTTTTTCCGGATTAAAAACATTGATCGAAGCGAGAGCATTATCTGCCTCAAGGGAAGACCATGTACAGGGCCTTACAAACATCATCTTCGTGTGCAACAAATAGGACCAGGTTAAAAAATATGAAAGGAAATGCATGTTGCAGGATACAAAAGACAAAATAAGCACACATTTCGGCCGTTTGGAAGACTGGCAGATATTACAATTCAATGCTGACGTGATAAGAATTTGAATTTATATTGTATTTAGTATCGGAAGCGAAAAGCAAATCTTCATTAACATTTCCTTAAATCCTTCACTTTCTGTTGCCGTAGATCTAGATAGAATTTCAATGCACCATTATCTTTCGAATGTACAGAATTAAGTGTGGACATTTTGAAAAGATAGTGTAAGATATAGTCTAGAATTTCAATATTTAAGCGGGGCTGTCTTCCTTGATTTATATATAAACCGTTTCAGTCATTATTTAGGATCAATTGCCAAATACAACTTGTTATAAGCACTTAAAGGTCTGGTAATCAGACCGATTTTTACATGGTTTCCATCTTCCATATTGTAGTCCATTTCTTACTCTTTTCATAGCCTTTTGTGACAAAAAATGTCGGCGATACCCCTTTAACGATGTGACATTTGAATGTAACATACATATTTGAATATCACGCCACAAATCTGCCCAACAAATATCTATCAAGTAGGAGAATTAAATGTTAAAGTAACCTAAGAAGATAAAAGACCTTTATTACTTTTTTTCAGCCAAAAACGGTCAACAACAGTATAGAAAGACACCGTACCCTGCCCTTATTTATATGCTCTGTCATGTTGCTGTGTACAAATTTCCAAAGACACAAAATGCAGATTTTGTTTTGTTTTGTTGCTTATGCCTTTGTAATAGAGACACTTGTATCTAATAAATATACCAACATTCGTTCCCAGCGTTAACGTTGTACCCACCGTATAGTCCACAGTAAAAGTAGTTTTCGGGCGTCACACAACTGTTGCTGCTGTTTCTTCGTATTTCCGGTGTTTTGCGTAATTGGAATGCATCAAAACGTTATTTATGTACTTTAAATCCAATATCATGTATAGGATAGGGAAAGGTGTTGTTTATGTTACCCCTGCTGGTCCAGAGTCATAAAATAGGCCCTATGCGTCCTCGCTGCATGTTGTAAGCGGCGACCGAGTGAAGAAAATCTGATAGCCGTGTGGAGGGAAGAATGGATCTTGGTAGTTGTGTAAATGCGAGACCCATGAGTGGCTACACGAAGCAACACTGTTTTGGCCTCTACTTCTTGCTAGATATGTGGTCGACACCGGCCCGATATCCACCAATCGGCTTGTGACGTCGGGCCTTAGGAAGTCTTCTTAACTTAGTTTTCTTACTTTCTCTTTAACTTTTTCTTTGCATATCTCTTGATATCTTCATTGCCCTTACCGTTTTCAAATTAATTTTTCTTCCAAGATGACTTCTTAAAAGGTGTTGGCTAAAAGGGTCAATTAGGAGGTATCTTTATCTGCTTAATATACCATGTATGTATCCCTGGCACTTGAAAAGTGTCCCATTTATGGACTCCATGATGGGTGAGTGAACATGGACGATGAATATAAAACAAAACAGATTGAAAAATATTTAAAAAAAACCTTCAGCTCAAGATAACGTAGCCATTATCAAACTTAGATTATGAACTATTTGAAGTGGTGTCAATACCATGCTTCGTCGTCTTTGAATCCAAATACACTTCAATATCACCGTTTATAGTTTAAAGGACTATACTTCTGCACACCTAAAAAGTGTTCAATTAAACAAGGATAGCTTGCTTGTGGAATGTGAGCGAAGAGGACAGATTGAAAACTTATATAAAGCAAGACTTTCTTTTATATACCAGTAACCTCTTTTGCTCAGGCATCACTGATTTCATCAATGGACGTGATTCGTTGCCGTGACTTGGGAGGAGCAGCGACACGGAAATAATTTAAATCACGAAGCCCCAGGGTGTCATAGCCATTCGCCGAATCCGTATCAAACGTGGTGGAAATTTTCAGCAAACCAGCACCGTCATGTCTACCTTCAATACACCAACACTACCCGAGGTAGCAACAGTTGGATGTTTTCAGGTCAAAGTTGAGGTATACATAACAAATCGACTTCGATGTTTCAAGTATCAGAAGTAAGGTCACCACGACTAAAGACTTTCTTAGAAAAAAGCAGGTGTTTGACTGATGCGGCAACGGTTCCCATCAGGAGCCAGAGTGTACAGCCACGCCACATTGTGTTAACTGTGGGAAAGACCACAGTGCCAACTATAGGGACTAAGAAACATGGAAACAGGATAAATAAATTCAAAGTATGAATTGCACCTCAGATATTCCTCTACCAGTGGCCAGGAAGATGGTATTACTTCCGTATGTAGCCCAACTTTATCAGCTATAGTAAATTGGAGTCCAGAGATATCAAAGAAAGAACAGACCCATTCAAGTCTACACGATGCGATACAACCTTCAAATATTCAATATTTTTAGCCTCAAAAAAACACAATCTCCGTAAAGGCAACATTCAGTAACTGTCATACATACAAGTCACCAAATAAAAAGAAACAGAAGCCTAACAGGCAGCGCAAGGCGTCTGATAATCCTATAACTCTGTATTAAAGGTTGACGAGTTTGACGTAGTGGATGAAGAATAAACTTCTCTTTGTAATTTTTCGGCTCTAGACTTACATAAAATTTGACTCCGTACTTCCCCCCTGATATGTAGGCGTATAGAAGATTGCCCTCGCTAGAGTTGTAAACTAATTACTACAAAATCTCTACTGTTAAATCATAATGAAACGACCATCATAGAATGGAAATCTCGAGGTATTAAAGCATTGTACAAAAGTATTTTTCTGCTTTTAAGTGAACATGATTACGCAGTGCTCTATATGTAGCAAACTTATTTAAAAGATACAGATAACACCACACTTGAATGCTATTTCCTTTTTAATACCTGCTCTAAAAATGACAGGGTCACAAGAGGAGCTTCCGTTAGTGTTAAAAAAAGATACCTCATAAAGCCATTTACATTTTAAAAATTGTCCTCCGCCCGGAACGGTAAGTAGGTACCTCATATTCGGGCCTTAAAGAATGTTAAAGAGCATCATCTAAAAAATATGTTTCTACTTTAAACTCTTGTTCCTCTATGAAGAGTGCATCCCACACGATCCGAAAAAAATAAATGGTAATGCAAATAAGAACTATTTCCGTCACCAAAAATTAAACAATAAAATGTTCAACTATAAGTATGATGTAGCAAATGTACTTCCTGATAGCTTTTTCTAATCATTCACCATCATCTAAATATTCAGCAGATGTTCAAAGGCTGAAAAGTTAAAAAAAGAAAATATGCCTAAAAGACACATCTAACAATTCAGAAACTTATAATCATGCGTTTTCTATTCTAGAACTTGTATAAGCTTTGAACAGGGCCCATGGTTCATCCGCCGGCCAGGTGAAAACAAATTATGAGCTTTTGAACCAATTACCAGAACAGTTATTAATAGCTCCTTTGGAATTTTCAATGATTTGTGGAGCACTAGTACTATACACAAACTTTGGAAAGAGGCTACCTCTACCTGTTCCAAAGCGAGGTAAGGAGGGCGCAGATCCTACCAATTACCGTCCCATTGCCTTGAGGAACTGTGTCTGTAAAACGATGATGGAATGGTCAATGCAAGTCTTGTTTGGTATCTTGAGACTAACATTTTCATATCTCGTTTCCAAAGTTATTCCGATATGGTCGAATCATCAGTGATCATCTGATTAGACTTGAAACGTTCATTGGCAATGATTTTATTAAGAAAGAACATTTAGTAGCTGTTTTCTTCGATTGGAGGAGGCCTATTATACAACATGGAAATATGGAATAATCAGTGACCAATACAATTTGAATCTAAAAGTCCGTCTACCCACGTTTATATCGAACTTTCTTTCTAATAGAGAATTCAAAGTACGAGTCGGCTCCACCTCTCTGATATGTACGAGCAAGAGATGGGTGTGCCCCAGGACAGTGTTTAACGTTTTTTAACATCAGCATTAATATATTACCAACTGTTTAGCTCCTGATATGGATTGCTGCCTATATGTTGATGATTTCCTAATATGTTACTGAACAAATCACACTCATACACTTTAAAGACAATTGTAAGAAAATAAAAACAAGATTTAAAATTGGGTCACTACCAATGCTTTCAAATTCTCAAAATCAAAAACAGTATGCCTGCATTTCTGTGGACAACATGAAGATCCTAAACTCACGCTTGACGGAACACCCATATAAGTTATTGAGGAAACAAAGGTTTTAGGTATTGTCTTCGACAGAATACTCGCCTTCAATCCAAACATTAATAAAGTGAAAGCTAAATGCTTGAAAGCCCTTGATTTACTCAATGTATTAGAACACATTGACTGGGGTGCTGATAGAAAATTTGTTCATAACATATACATAACCATGGTTCAACCAAAAAATCATACTTTTAAGATGCTTGACCCAATTCACCATCAAGCAACACAACTTGGTTTGGAATCATTTAATGACCCACCTCAATCATGTCATAGAGAACTATCATCTGTGCAATATGCCCTAATACTAAAATTACACTCTTTGAACCCTGATTTTGCATTTGTTTTTCAACACAAATATAAAACATGATACCAAACTAAACCAAATGTCATGCATGCTTTGGAATCAGAATAATTTCCAGACTTGATATTACAAAAACTGACGTTTCAAAAATCAAAAACGCTTTTGTTTCGGTCATACTTCCCTGGCTTAAAGAACAACACAAAGTGCATTTTATGCCGGATGAAGGAATCAAGTCCAAGAAATATTCTTCTATATTTCATAACTCGTAAAAAGAACTTCTCACCAAATTTAAGAACTACACAAGAATGTACTCTGGCGGATCAACGGATGATGAAAAGGCTGCTGCATCCTTCATTATTGGAAATGACACTATCAACGTTCGCTTGCCAAATGGTTCATAGATTTTTTTTTTTTCAGCCGAAAGCAGGGAAATATACCTTGCCCTGAAATATATCGAAATCAAACATATTTTAAATTCTATCATCGTCTCCGAATCACTATCGGTACTTCAGTCACTTCAGATTAGGGAGATGTGAAAACAATTACTGACCAATATTTTCATCAAACATAACAAACTATGTAGCTCTTACAATAAAGTATACTGTTGGTTACCCTGCCGTATCCGAATTAAAGGTAATGTAAAAGGAGATCGCGCTGCTAAAATATATCTGCAACAATCTGATTTTAAAACACCAAACACTGAAGTTAAATCACACATGCCACTACATGTCACGCGATATGCCAGAGATATGTAACACAAGTACGGTCAACTTCACTTTTTTTAAAAATTAATCCATCATTGAATCTAAGAATGAATTTTCTAATGGTTTGCAAGTAATTTTTCCAGTTTTCGTTCTAGATGATGACATCATCAATGTAAACCTCGCAATTATCTAGACCAGATTCAATAATGTTCATTAAACGTTGAAAGGTACAAGGCGAACCTTTCATACCAATCGGCATTACTTCCTATTGATAAAGTTCATCTGGAGTTTTGAATGCCGAAATTTCCTTTTCCCTTTCCGTGAGTGGAATTCGCCAGAATCCTTTCCAAATATCAAATTTGGCGACATATTTTGCAATTCCAATTTTGTGAATGCAGTCATGGATTATTGGCAATGCAAATGAATCTGTTTTGGTCAAAATGGCACTTACATGGTGAAATTCAGTCACTTTTACTTGGTTCTATGAAATCATTATTTGTTCTTTCATACATTACTGTTGGAGAGGATTCATCCTGTACGAATCCTGTTTCACACGTATGAAATTTACAATTTCATCTTTATGGTAGATATATTTGTTCATGTTGGAACATCTGGAAACAAATGCTCATGTTCAAATAATAGTTGTTCACTCTTTTCTTGTGGCTATAGGTGTAAAAGTTTCTGGTCCAGATTATTCAATATTTCTGAATTCCGATGATTTGTTACACTAAAATCCCGACAGTGTGATTGCATTTCATTGCTTAAATTCTCTCTGTGAGGAATAGGTACAACTAAATTGATTATACCCCATTCCAACTTGAATGTTAAATAATGTGCTTGTGTGAAACAAATGAGTCATATTAATCTGTCTTTAAACGTCATATATTTGTAATGATTGCTGGAAAAACATTGTCTAAACAAGAACTGTTTGAAAATGATCATACAACACATTGCGTTTGTGGATGTAAATATTTGATTGATAGGAAATATTATAATTTATTATATTTTTAAGAGTGAAGTATATAAAAGTATAAGCAAAGTATTGTCATATTTTCGCATTCTTATAATATAAGATGTGAAAAATAGATCCTTCTATTTTTTACATGTGAATATTAAGATTTTCACCATGACGCAATTCGGTTCTTGGACTATTTTTTATAACAAGAGTTACCCCCTTACTTATTGTATATAATATGGCTTCTGCTGAAAAGACATATAGCGTAATCTGAATATTTGGTGCTTGTGGAATTACATATATATATA
>JAECUM010035839.1:0-10184 GCA_016617855.1 Megalonaias nervosa
GAAGTTGAACAATTACTAAATAATTGTTTTACAGTTCCATCGGTTGCGGCTCACTTTGCTCAGAAGAAAAATTCATGGTCGCCGACACGATCAGAATTCCTTGAAGATGTCCAGAAAAGTTGTGTCGAATATGGACATGGCGGATTATGGAATACCCGATACGATCATCGTAAAGTTATATCCGTTGATATGGTTGCGTGTTATCCTGGAAGTTTTCTTGGATACGGAGACTGTTCTGAATATTTCAAAAGATTCGGACATCCGACACATGAAATGACGAGAGTTGCGATAAATGGACCATTACCTGATTTTGATTTAACTGGATTCGCTTGTGTAAAATCATTTAAGTTTTGTAATAATCTTCATCCGATCGTTTATGCGTGGTTTGGTAGACATTTCTCAGAAAAATATTGGGTTCCAATAGTGCTGTGCGGTACATGCTTGATGCGGGAATCTTAGGGTCGTTGATGGTCAGTGAAGCTATTATATCATATCATTCGCAGAAACAAGTTTGGTTACCACAACAAAAGAAACATTCCCTGACAGATCTAGATGAAGATTGGGATAGAATTAATTATGAAAATAAAGTTGCAAAAGATCTCGGTAGAAAAATAATCGGTAAGTTTACTCAAGGCGGTTCGTATGATCATAAACGACATTGTACAAGATTAATCATGGATGATGCTGAGTTGGATTTTATAATTACTGATACAACGAACAAAGGAACATTTATAAGTAGAAATAATGCTTATTTGTCAGACGGAACCAAACTAGGTACAATAGTAAGTTATATCGATGGTGAGTCACCACAATTTGCTCATTTAAGATCTTCTATGCTCGCTTACGTTTCTATAAATTTATTATCGATGATAAATAGATTTCCTCGTTACGCTGTCGGATTCGTTTTATATAAACAACGCGTACGTGGATTTGGTAAAACCGTTACTCGGTAGCGGCGAATGGGGATCATGGCGAAAAAAACAAGAAAGTATACTTGACTATTCTGAAACAGCAGATATTGATAGCGCGGAGACATACTACGGTAATGACAATCAAACACCAGTATCAACATCACCATCTGTATTTGATCCCGTGGCCAGACATAAAACCATTTATCTCAATGGACCTGGAGGTTCTGGTAAAACAACACGTGCGATTGAATTATTTCGGCAGAGCTCAGATATGATTGTGTTGACACCTACACACAGACTAGCAAGAGAAATAAAACAACGAGGAGTAAAATCATGTACATATCATAGTTTCTTCAGATGTTGTGGAGATAAGTGGACACCTGAGCGAATGGGTGAGAAATATATTCCCAAAATCATCATCTGGGATGAAACTTGTACAGTATCGTTAGAAACACTAAAAATATTTCTTGATTGGTTATTGACAAAAAATACTGCTGTGATTATGTGCGGCTGTCATGGTCAACCATCACCTTTTGTTGGGCAGTCTCCGCACGAGTGGTTAAAATCATTTGTGGATTATTATGAAGAAATAACCGATGATCATAAAGCTATTGATGAACCTCTGAAAGAATTTAATAGATTAATCAGACTACAGCCGGATAAAATACAATGTGAGATAATGCGTGAAATAATTCCGGAAACTCCTGCAAATGATTTTTGGAATTTATGGAGACCAAATGATTTAATAGTTGCGAGTAGAAAAATAGTTCGTGATGAATTGCAAGAGAAATTATTTCTGTTACACAAGGAAGGATTTCCAACGTTACCTGTACCATTATGTTATCGCCCAGCGGATACTCGACGACAGAATATTGAAGTTGATATTCCAGGAACAGATAAAAAACAAAATCTTGCATTGAATGATATTGTTTTGGTTGATGTTGACGTTGTTGAGAGCAAGTTGAGTATGAATAACTCACCGTGGAAATTAGGATATGCCATAACGATTCACTCGTCACAAGGACTAACTATTACTGATACAAATATCTGGATTGTCGATGATAGAATAGAATGGTCAAATTTAGTTTATCTAGCAGTATCTCGAGTCAGGAGAATATCTCAACTGCATAGAGTTGTCATAGACTCCACAGAAAATAATAATCAAACTGTTAGTGATACCGAAGGTGTTATTGGCGTAATAAGAAAAAAATTATCCAGTTATAAGCAATGTGACAAAAAAATATAATCGTGAGTTTGATATCGATGTTGAATTTATTATGACACTAAAACAACAACAAAATAATCGTTGTGTAATTTGCAACTGTCACATGTTGTGGAATTTTTCTTGTAATAATCCAAAACAATTTACCGTGGATAGAATTAATAGTGATCTTGGTCATACACGTGATAATGTCACATTAACATGTCTTGAATGCAATCGACGTCGGGGTTCCAATTTACAAAAGTGAACGCGGTGGTAATTGTGTGTCCTCAGTAATTACTTGTAATTGTTCACTCACAAATCCACGTTGAGGAGCAGTTGAATCTAGTCTGTATATGGCAGGTCTACCCGTGGAACTAACCACGCTAGAAATTTTATGTGTAGTCACACTCCAGATAGGATCAGTTGCTCCTTTTTTACCCCTTTCAAGTTCACCAGGTTCATATAAATAACTTACAGTCACATTACCTAACACTGGTTGTTTTGAAAAGTCACGTTGTTGTCCGTAACCATCGTAGACCACCCTGTGGTCCGGGGGTATATGTTTTTTTGTAATTGCATTAACAGTTTGCATAGAAGTTGCACGAGTAATTTCATTATTTAACGCAGCTATCACACTTGGTAATCTTTCAACCCATTCGCGAGGTCTTGTATCTGCCTGAATTATTTCCTTCGCATACTAGTATCCAAATAACCGCTCAGCGAGAGTTCGATTAAATCATTCAACTGTTGCCTGATCGCGATGAATTGCAATGTGTCCTCGTCTGATTTTGACATTATGTTTTTTCATCAGCGATGATGCTGCACCGAGAAATTCTTTGCCAGGATCAGCTTGTAGCAACTGTGGCCATCGTAGACCACCTTGTGGTCTGGATCCTCGTTGACAAATTCGTTCAAACGCAGATGCAACTTCAGTTGCTGTCTTTGTTGATAGTGGTTCCGCTTCTTTATATCTACTTGCAACATCAACGACAGTTAACGCGTATTTGTATGTGCGTGATTTACGTCCACGTGGTTTAATAGTATCGTGCGGTAAAATCAAAATATCCGCTTGATGAACTTCATTGGGGACGCTGACATAACAATACGCGTACTGATTTTTTTTAGGTGGACGTAGATAGATTTGCCATATTGCCTGTCGTGCTAACCACGCTGCAGCAACAGCAAGTGAGACTTTTGCAGCTTCAGCAAGCTTACTAATCGCTGATTTGCCCTTCCAATATCCTCTTGGGGAATAATAAATGGACTCCATTATAATACTCATATAATTAATTACCCAGCCCCTAACATTATTTTGAATTTCATACCAGTTTTTACCAGAAAAGCAGCTAATTTTTCTCGAAGTGATTTATCTTTTACATTATTTATGGCATGAATTAAATTCACATCGGCAAGATGTCGTTGTTGTAAATCTTTATCTCGATAAGCAATATCGTGAGCGTAACATGCTTGATCGATTCCATTTATGGGATATTCACCAGGCCGAGGTTGATCTTGATTGTCAAGACGAATATCTAAACGAGTTCCTGGAGCACAATAATTATAACCCGGTAAGTGTTTTTCCCCGGGATATTTCGCTAACGGTAATCCTGGCAATTTTCCCAACGAAGCGGTGATATCACCTCCAGTCGCTGTACTTGAAATAAATTTATATTTTTTTGTGCCACACTTTTCACACTTACCTGTCAGTGCACGCTTTTTATTTTTTGTTATTATTGTTGTCAATCCAGTGGTGGACGTGGCTGCCCTGCATCGAACACAATATAGATTCATATTATGTATTATATGGATATAATTGAATTTTCTGCGACACGAAAACAAGAGCCAGTCAAGCATCTCCCAGCGCTACCGAATTCTATCAGAATGATAATAATAGGTCCATCTGGATCACGCAAAACACAATTATTGCTTAATTTGATAATGAGATAGCTGAAGTGGGATAAATTGTATTTAGTAGCACCATCTGTAGATGATCAGCGATGCTATGAAGTACTTAAAGATTTTAATGAAAATGCAAAATCGTTAAATGAAGACAGTGACGTTATTGACTTTATAACTGATATTGATGAAGCGCCATCTGTAGATGACCTTGATGGAAGTATTACTAATTTAGTAGTATACGATGATGTCATGCTGGACAAACAATCAAATCCTGCCCGGATATTTTCTCGAGGTAGACATAAAAATATAGACGTGATTTATGTTACACAGCGTTATACACAAATTCCAAAAGTGATCAGAGATAACTGTAATATTTTAGTTGTGTTTAACGGAGTTGATAATCATACGCTGCAAAATATTTATTATACTTGGTGTTCAGGGGACATGGATATGATTAAGTTCAAACACTTTTTTCAAAAGCACAAGCTACCCCATTTGGTTTTATAACAATACATTTACATGATCCGAGGTCGAGATATCGTAACGGACTTGATACAATATTTGGATAAAAACTACAGCAGCAGAGAGGGTGCGACCAACAAAAGTGACCAACACGTAAACGCGGATACGTAGCGATGAACTACAAAACTCATCATCGCATTAACAACCCAACCTTACCCAACAGGGTTTCCTACGAGGCAAAGTTAGAGGTGCTGGTTTAACGTTATTGACGTCGAGATTTCATTTTCGTACGAGGCTTTATTTTTCATAAATAAGGTCTGAGGCAAATGGTCTGTTCACCCTCTCTGCTGCTGCATGACCCTTAGTGCAGTAGTTAGTTTCTCAAGTGCATTACGATTTCCTTGGCAAGCTGAAAAAAAAACTCATACAAACAGAATAAACTACATGACATGCATATATTGTTGACTTTGTGCGCAAAAGAGCAAAAAACACAACAAAAAAAAAAAAAAACAAAACAAAAAAAAATACAAAACAAATGGTTGAAGCAGACGCGAGTATGCTTTACATTTGTAATATTGTTATAAACATGTACTTATTACTGTGTTTGAATTCGCGTTATTATTAATATCTTTATTCGTTACAAATATAATCAAGAAATAGTTCAGATTGTTATATTGATACACGAATATTTCTAATCATAGTTTATAAAATTCAAGTAAATTGAATTAAGAAATTTGCAAAGTCAGTAGCAGACATGTTTCACGTGTATGAATGACTGGGTGTTTTTGGGCCTCATTAATTAGGTAGATAATTGTGATATAAATTGAATGAGCGCCTTTGGCACTCACTAATTAGATAAAGTATTAAGCATTGAATGAGAAATTTTGGTCTCTGTAATGAGGTAGATAATTGTGCTACACATTGAATGAGTGATTTTGGTCTTCAGTAATTAGGTCGTCAGTAATTATGTAGATAATTGCTATACACATTGAATCAGTAGTTTTGGTTGTCAGTAATTAGGTAGATAATTGTGATACACATTGAATTAGTTATTGATTTGCACATTGTTATTGTGTACGTTCTCTATATCACTAGATTGCCAAACTGAGAACACAGTTAAAGTCACCGACTAAACCCTTTCTTGCACGATATCAAATAATGACCTATCATGGGTTTTGTTGTATTCTTGACCAAGTCTGCTTCTTTGTGATTCCAAGACAATCCCTAATTCAAATAATTTATCAAGATGTTCGGAATAAATATTTTGAAAATCATATAACATGTTTAAAGCCTCTTTGACAAACCTGTATATGCATTTAAATGAAACAGCGATTTAATTTTTCTGTAATGTTAGAAACACGCTATTGGTCTGGTAAATTGATGACATCGTTGAATATACTCATACATAACAAATAATATAGCATAAACCAGACTGAAAACTTCACCTGTTTGCACAGGTTGTATGTGAAATACAATAGTTGTCGCTTTGCTCACCGTGCGAGCGTTGTGCAAATCATGGTGTTGAAAAAAGGTCGTTTACTTGGATGTGGTCATGGACATGACTAACACTGTCACTGTACTTTGCTCTTGTTACTTATGCATGGACATATACTTGTAAGTTGTACTTGCGTCGTACACGCGCCTGTATTTGTCTTTGCCTTTGTATTTGGCACGGTACCAACTAAGAGACATGTAAAAATATTGTAATATCGATACCTCACATGATCCCAGTTGCATGAGCATCTGTTGGCAACTTTTACACCTGTGCGCATGAAACGAGAATAAAGTAATGAGGAGTATAGGCTGTGACCTAGATCAGTCAGAAAAAACATAAAACACTGCTATTAACATTGAATTTGCACTTATTGGCACAGTTACTCATCTCTCTCTCTCTCTCTCTCTCTCTCTCTCTCTCTCTCTCTCTCTCTCTCTCTCTCTGTGATCTTGAGAGTTCTCTTCTCTTTGTCATAGATAACAACAAACCCCGAAAACACATATCACAGCAAGCAAAACGTTATCATACTATTTTAAATTGCTTTAGTGCAGTGACACCTTTGAAGAACTCTATTTATTTTATGTCAGAAAGAAGTTTCCTCTCTAAAACCTGCTATTAAATAATGACGAAAACATGGCTTCCATTATTAATAGACGACGTGACATCTCTTCAATACCAGTTATGTAATCATATATTAATAGTTGGACGCAGATATTCAAAGCAGCAAGAAAAAAAAGACTTTCAGAATAACATGCAATGATACACCCACATACAACACACACACACACACACACACACACACACACACACACACATTCTCTTACGTAAAGTATATGTAAGCGTTTGTTTGTCTTCATTTCCTGCATTAGTTTAATTGCAATAAAGCTATTTGGGCTCACATTATAAGAAACTTCAAATGCCGAGTGCAGATCAAAATGCAAAGTGAAGTTGTGCGGTTTGTGACTACGATTATCATGAGTATGATTTTGCTATATATCAGTGTTATTTAATATTCAGAGTCAGAATAGGCACGAAAGGGTGCAATGGCGTTGAAAAGCAGGTCTCCAATACGCTGTACGTAGCTGCAGTTGTTAACATTTGATATTTCTTTGTAAGTACAAAAAAAGAAGTGACTGACGCACTTGATGTTATTCACGGTGGAAATAAGAATACGATATATACACATGTCACAGTCTCAGAAGATAACAATTTGATAATACGCGTAAAACAGGCACGGAGAAATACTAAATGGTGAAATTTAAAACTGTTCAAAACAAATTTGGTAGCGGATGATCTGATCATTTCGATACCGCCAACATAATCACTTGATTTACCAGATTTACAAAAGTGAGCTTAAAAAGATTTCTAATGACTTACCTTTAAACGCAGATCGTGTTGTATTCAGTGTGATATGCTCTCTGACTTCTCTTGTAACCAAGGCAAAGTCTATAATGAGGAAACTGTCTCATGACAAACAACTTCATACCCTAGTGTAGACCATACCCTAGTGTAGCCCATACCCTAGTGTAGACCATACCGGAAGTCCACTTTGTCAAAATGTCTTATCAATGCAACGCTTCATATTATAGTTGGTTGAATTAAACTATTTCTATCAAATTTATACAGCAGAAAGCAAGGTTTGGAGAACAACAAGTCTGGGAACATATCTCCTGTAAATGATAACGCGGAACGCTGCAAATTCAATTCATTCACTTCTTACTCGGTTTATATTTTAGCAATCTAGAATTGATCTTTTAATGTGCCAATATGGAGCGCTGTAAACAAATGGTGGGGACTGAATGCCGTTAATAAAAAAATTAATCTTTTTATCGTGATTGGAATACAAAATATGTCACTAAAGTACAAATAAGTCAGTTGAAAATTACCAAGGATTATCTAACTGTCCAATCGGCAAGCTTGCCCACGTGTTTTGGTAATGAAACTGAATTATTCGGGCAACATGAATCTAGCCTGAGGCAAATGGCCTTCACCATCCACTTTCCTGAATTGACACGAGATTCTTAAAGCTGACTCCGGTCGTGTTTAAATATATTAAGCGAAAAAAAGTGTAGTGATCAAACTTTAGAGTTGCAAACTATGCCTTTAAGCATGTAAGCAGTGATGTGATACATGACTTTGCTCAAGCATTACAACTAGTTTCCAATTTTGTGAGGAGCTCTGGGCGTGAAAATTCAGATTGACCTTGTTGTGATTGATTCAGATTATTATTCAAAATCGTATTAATTTTCATGAAATGAACATAACAATATCCAAAATAGAAAATATGTTGCTCTTTTAAAATGTTTCGTTATCATACCCTCTTATCTGGTTTGAAAACAAATGTTAATACGTTAAGCCTGTAATCAGCACCGAAATGTCATCCTGTCCACCCTGCTCTATGGCCATCAGCACTTACAGTTTCATTGCGTGTTTCTTGAAAAGCAACAACAAAAACAAAATAATAAAAAACCTAACTAGATAAATATACATTAGCATACATATTTGAATGCATGTATCCACGATCTTTAACATTTTCATAATTATTGCATTCTATTCTCGGTATTTATTTTAAAGACCAGCTTTTGAAACTTACATTCATTAGACGAAACATTTTGACCCTAACGATAAGCATAACCTACTAGATATAGATAATCAGAACCTACTAGGCATATCATTATGTGGTTGTATAAGATATAACGTGATTGCAGAGGCTGTACTACCGCTTTTTGAAACTCTATTTGTTTGACAAATTTGTGGATGAAGCTTTGTGTACGGTAATGTGTAATTGCAAATTTGGACATTTTTGACAGCTGTGGGGCATATATGTTGCACGAATACAAATGTAATTTCATGCTTCACTTTTTCATTAGTTTCTAAATGTTTACGGATGTTGTACGAATGTTAATTCAAGCATTTCCTTTCTACAGAACTTAAATTTAGGTAACAACAGTCATTGTAGTTCACGATTTGAATATTTTATTAATGCAGTGATCGATTCTTGGCAATGGAAATGAATATGTTTTGGTCACACTGTTCATGTTTATATAGTTGGTGCATATACGAAAAGTATTATCTAGTTTCGGCTCAAGAATATACGATGAGCTGCAGTCACTATTACTCGATTCTATGAAATCAATCTCCAGCAAATACTGATTTTCGTTTTGCAAACATTCGTGTTTGAGAGGGTCTGCCCTGTATGAATGCTGTTTTACATGTTTGGACTCTACAATTTCAGTGCTAGCGTAGATTTTAATTGTTCGTGCTGGAACATCTGAAAAGAAGTACTCATATTCAAATAATAGATGTTCTAGTTCGCTCTTTACTTGTAGCTGCAGATGTGATAGTGTTTGTCGAGAATATTTATTATTTCTGAATACCGAAGATCGGTTACGCCACGTTCACTACTGTCCGAATGCATTGCATCGTTTAAAGCATCACAGTTTGGGACAGATACAACTAAATTGACTGCATGATAAAAAGGAATATCTCTATCAACATGCTCCTTTAGCATAATTTTGTATCATGGTTGTTTTGTTTTCGCCTCCCAGTGGATGTTAATGATGTAATTTAAGTTACTTACATTCTTTTCAACTTTACAAGGCCCATAGTATGTGGCGCGAGGAGATCATTTGGTATAATCAAGAGAGCCAGATATCTATATCCAGATTGGAATTCCTATCCTTTGTATTTTTGTCATACCTTAATTTCAGTTTCGACTGAGTAAAGTTTTTTGTTGTTCCTACTTCTCATGCCTTCGACAACTTAGATTTGAAATCAGAAACATAGCAAAGAAGATTAATGTCTAAATCTTTAGTTGAAAAATAATTCACTGTCAATAACTTCAAAGTTCCACGGACAGTGTGTCTACAAGCTCGTTTGCAGAGACTAAATCCTAAATTTTCTTGAACCAATTCCCTAACAGTAAACAAGAGCTATTTAACACATCCCCCCCCCAATCTTTCCGGGTATCAAAGCAATATGACCGAATACTATTTTTCAATCGTTCTAAAGCCCGTTAACATTCAGGGTGAAAGGCAGAATATTTAAATTGTTCTATGCCTACTTCATGCATAACATTCTGACAAATTCCAGACATAAAATTTGATCCTGATCAGATTGGTCAGATTTAGGATGGCCATATGAAATAATACATTTTATCAAAGTGTTTACATTGGTTTTAGTTTTAATAGTCCTCGAAGGAATTGTCTTGTGG
>JAECUM010035841.1:0-16126 GCA_016617855.1 Megalonaias nervosa
AACAAAATAAAAAAATACCACCAAAAATGCAAAATAAATAATGATAAAAGTAAAAGAAGATCAACAGACACTTTTACATTTTGGTAAATGACTTCTTTCCTAACTACGTTTAATCAAATGTTTATACAAATATATAACTTTAATATCAACATTTTTTGGTAAACGTGATCGCTAGGTCCGTCTATGTGTTTGGATATTCAAGTGAATTTAATTTCTGAATCTGATACTAGGATATGTTTATTCCTTTATTCCAAATGGTATACGCGATATTAATAGGGATCCTAACTAATATTATCATGTCAGGTACGTTTCGTGAAACTTGGGTGCCAGAAAAGTTGTAGTAATTACAGTTCTAATCCAAATAACATTGTATTTAAATTAAAGAACTTATGTTATCCGAAAAGGATACAACGAACTTTATTATCGGAATCACTTTCACGGTAATCAACATCATTTAAAGAATCATCCTCTGCTTCTGAGTAATATTTGTTTCTAAGCTTATGAATATAACGGTTCAAACATAATATCCTTACATTCAATTTGTTGCTAGACCTTTAAATTTGGTATCCCCTAATTATTATTAGGAAAAGACTATACTAAAGACTTCAAATAAATTAAGACTACGCATGGTTTAACTGTAATCATTGCATATATTCCTTCATTGCTGAAGGTAGGGACGATTGTTTTCGGGTTGAAAACATACAGTCTGTGTAACAACTCTTGAAAATAATTATTTCGTACCTTATCATGTCATCATTTATTGTGCTCTAAGTGAATCATCCTTTGTCTTTCCTTATAGTCTATTTGGTGTCAATATT
Organism: Megalonaias nervosa; assembly: GCA_016617855.1. Lineage (NCBI taxonomy): Eukaryota > Metazoa > Mollusca > Bivalvia > Unionida > Unionidae > Megalonaias > Megalonaias nervosa. The sequence continues at coordinate 819 of JAECUM010035841.1, forward strand.
TAATTGCTTGTTCTCCTGTGTAATCGTTTAACATCATTTACCCGTTACTAAGCCACTTATATGTGCGTTTGCTTGAAAAACAATTATGAATTAGAGGCGTTCAACTGTTTTGCTGCTGCACTTTCGTCTATAAGTGAGCTGAATCAGCTGCAAATATTACATAATATTGACGAGCATCCATCGTTCTAAGATGGAAGTAACTCTCTTCTGTTAAACGAAGTCCGAAGAATCCTATGCTCTTTTTCAACTTGTTATATTTTTCATGCGAAAGACGTGTGATATTATATGGTGCACTCAGTTACGACCCTCATCTAAATGTTCACAGGCGTAGGAAAGTGCATAAGAGTAACTTATTTGACTTAATAAATCAGGGTAGTTCATCTTCAAGGACTACAAGAAAAACACGTATTATAAAGCTATTCATCTGAAAGTTTTACCGCCATTTAATGTTGCAGGCTCAGCTAATTCCTACTTTTTCAGTCCTTGAGTTTGTTAAAATGAGAAAAAGATCACTGACATAAATGATTCGTTCAAAGAAAGATTTTAATCAAACTATCATTTTTCATTCAAATTCTGGAGGAATCAACCCGTAATATGTCTATGTCATTACACTATCAACTGTGGTTGATGTTTAACTATCGAAATGAGTGGACATAACTTGAAAACAGATTGTGCCCCTTTCATCTAATTTATGTTAAACTGTGTAAAGAATAGTGAATAACGCCCCGAATATTTGTACGGAAGGAAAATGATTGACATTAAATACACATGCGCACAGCACGTATGCAACTCATTGCAAAAGCAACGCTCTTATAATCTGAATGTGACACCAAATTAACCTTTCTGCATGCGCCAAACCATGCACAAGAGTGCTGCTTAGTTCCCGAGTTGTTTCTTTGGATATGTTGAATAACAATTATCCCTACCAGCTGCATGCGATGAACATTAATTGCATATAGATGTCATGTGCTACTCTCACATATGAGAGTCCTATGTGAGAGCAATTTAGTACTGCGAAGTAAGCACGACTCCAATGTGGAACAGATACATACATTTCTCTCTCATTGGTACAGTAACGGATGTGACTATTTGTTGGAAAAAATTTAATGCGTGCTCTGTTAGAAACAAACAGGAACAAAATATCCATAAGAAAAGCAATCAACGTACCACAACAAAAAAGCAACTGCACACAATTTATTATCGCTATGGAAATTGCACACGACAAAAACACGGAACATAGGATCCCAACATATGGCAAATACATGTGACTGTTAAGTTTCAATTACGACAGACATATGAACTGAGTAAATATCAATCACTCATATGAATAGTTGTTATTCATTGGATACAATTATGTGGTAAACTCCAGACATGGATAACGGCCTGATAATGTACGTTATCAAACATTGCACCATACATATAGTTGATCTTCATAAAATGGAGAATGGTAATGACCACATCAGTTATTATGGGTATTTACAAACGTGTTCTAAATTGATAAATATAGAGATCAGCTGTCATATAATGCTGTGTGCTCATCATATCATAAATATAATTATAAAGGAGATCCTAATATGTTGGTGCTATATAATTTACATCATTAACAATTGGTGCACTTTATACACGAGTAAGCACTTTAAAGTTTTCATTCTTTGGTAATAAACGGATGACAGTTGAAATGTATATGTTGATTATCGTTGGTTGTCCAATGTATTTGCTATATGGGGGCGACATATTTAAAAATTGTCAAATATGCGTTCGTACTGACGCCCACTCCAAAATATATAACTTTTTTCTGCCAACTTCGTTACTAATCTCTAGGATGATGGGACTATAAAGTTATTTATGTTTATTCGATTGCTTGGTTTAAGAACACAATAAAGACAATAAATGACGAGGGTTTATTTCTTCATATTACACATGGACTTATATCTGACAAAAATTTAGTTCATATTATTTTATGTCAGAAGGACGTGTTATCTGCTTAGCAACCACATATATATGTCTAACAAATGTAAGTTCTGTGTTTCGTTATCGTTGCAGGCCATTCTGCAACAGTATGGTAAGCTATCAAAATAGTAGTGTCATTATCATCATATAGATTTATATTTTAAAATAATTGAATCACTGAACATAAAACGTTGTACACGCCAAAGGAAGAGTTGAGCTTCAGTGAACACATCGTATCGTAGAGTAAACATTTGTATGGAAACTTCAGATGTAAGGGTAGTAAATGATTTGCTAATATTGTTCTCCTCACAAGGCCCCATACTGTAACTTGTAAACAAATTTTATATTATGCGGAATAATATTCAGCGGAAAACAGCAATATTGTATAAGATACTTGTTGACAAGATATTACTGTCTATATCACAGACTCAAATTATGTAACGGCTTTTGCTAAGGTTCATTGTTTCTTTATACCTTTTATACCTTATAGACCAGCTTTCTAGAGATATGTCTACACAAAAGTACATGTTTGCCATAATTGCCATATATGACACTTATAGCGCAGACAATAGTGTGAAAGAGTGAATCTGATTAGTATGAATGTGTGCGTATAGAAATTCAAATTACTACTGTTACTGCTACTACCATTTATTATTATTATTATTATTATTATTATTATTATTATTAGTAGTAGTAGTAGTAGTAGTAGTAGTAGTATTGTTGTTGTTGTTAGTATCATTCCAAACCTTATAGTCTTCTTCTTTCTTATACATTACCTATTAATATGTACTAATTTAAAACAATTGAAACACAGCAAAGCTAATCATTTTGGCAGGTATATGAAGGTCATTTTGCTTTCTTTGCCGCTTTTATTAATTCTGAAGAAGATTGCACTTAATATAATCCAGTAGATTGTAATGTAAAGTATAAAGGTCTCTGAATGTAAAACTAGCAACCAAAATAGCTTCCAGTGACCACGATTAAAAAAGGTTCGTCATCCTCAACGTAGTCATCGTTGTCATCGTCGTAATCATTATCATCGTCGTCGTCATCGTCGTCATCATGACACGCAGTAAAAAAACTGTCGTCATCATCAATATTCAATGTTATATACTTTTGAAATTTTACCATAATGCTCTCAACAGTGTCGTCAAATAGCTTTCCTAAATGTAATAGTTATTCAACCTGTTTTGCAACATTGACTGGTAAAGTCAAAACCTCTGCAACTAATATGAATATCACAGAAAGCCTTACACTTTAATTCAGTCTAATCATTCTCGCATCTCTCAGTCTCTTGCAATGTTGCACAAAGAATTAAGTTCAGACAGTTGCCATTGAATTATGTTCATCAGTTGCCAATGTTCTCTGTGTTTATATGTGTGAATAGTAAGCACAAAAGTAAGTGAAGGTTTCATTTGTTAAGTTTTTTGATGTTTTAGGACGTAAGTTATCAGCTATTTGTTTGCTTTATTGTTTGATGCTGTTTTCCTTATTCATGTTTCTTTTAAGATCTCCACTGTCATGCTCTGCTTGATTTTTTAAAGTATTGCACTTCAAGATATTAGTTTACATATATGCTATTGTTATCTGATTTCATAGCGTTAGTATTAGGTAATGGGATTTTATCTTTAAGCAAGTGTTTTCGTGTCTGAAAAAAAAAAAAAAAATATATGTACTAATTTTACACATGCTGAATGTTTCTGTCTATTAAATGCCAGCAGAAAATCTCTCAACTAGATGACGTCATCTGCACTGCTCCAAATCTCATGTCACACTGTTATCTGCAAAAAGTCACCACTGTCAATTTATCAGTTACAAAGGTGTTGTATATGTATTTACGTTAACTTCAGTATCGTCCAATTTAATCTCGCTAAATGCATTATCTGTGTTAAGTTATTTATTGGTATTTAACCAATGTATTGTATCAAGCTGAAATGCTAAGCAATGGTAAACTGTTATAGTAGTCTATTTATTGAATCCAAAGGCAAAATCATATTAGAGCCAACGAGTTCGGGAAGCATGATCGTAATCTGCAAGTATGTTGCAAGCGCAATCACCAGAGAACTAAAGATTATTTTTGCAACATTTTATGGTTCTCAGAAATGACACAATTCATGATAAATATATTAAATAATTAATTGTTTCGTAGCCTTGACTTTATACCGAGCGTCGAAGTTGAACACACATTATCATATAATCAAATCAAGTATTATATTTGTAAATAAAGGTCATATGGATTAAGATGCACAGGAGATAAAATAGAAACCAATTTACCTTATCAGGACTTATCTGCAAAATAGTGATGTTCAGTTGTTCGGCATTTCATACAAACCCTGCTCATTGATATTTCCTTTGTTATATGAGATAGTTACATACCACAGCTGAAAGTCGGATGGCTACTATTATAAACTGAACTGACGTAATCAGGCTACTATGGCGAATCATTAGTCCATGTGAATTAAGTTTGGGTTAGTTCTCTCCCAATAAGTCACGTTCCATTGTAATAGGCGGAAGAAACATGCCGATTACTGTAAGATAGAAAGCAATTGTGCTGCTGCCAGTAAGCGAAATGACTTCGTCCATCTTTCGCAAAAATATGTTCCTGTCGATATTTTCGGAAGGTGTGGCACAAATATCTATATCAGAAAGGGTACTGAATGTTTAGATGGCATTGGGATAGATTATACATTTTATTTGAGCTTCGAAAATTCTCTTTGTAGGGATTACATAACTGAAAAATTCTTTCACTACTTTCCATTGGATTTGATTACCGTGCAGCGAGGATATTCCTACTGACACTTTCCAACCGAATGACACTTTTATTAGCAGTGCGCATTTCTCTACAGTTCAGGAACTGGCACATGTTATGAAGCATCTTGCTGAGGACGAGTATTAATTTATTCGCTACCTAAAATCTAAAGACAGATACATGTCTAAGTGCTTTAGTTGGACATATTGTAATGCTTTATGCAACATTTGTAACAAACTAAACAATCTAGAAACGTACACAAGATCATACAGTGATATATCTACTTGGCTTGAGAACAACACCTGCGGTCCAGCATCTGACATTAGATGATTGGGTCAAAAATAATTCATCATTTTAATTTCCAATTTGATTCAATATGCAAAGGAATGATAACGCTAATTGTGACTTTAAATTTAACTATGTTTTCTAAATGGCCTTGTTTTCCGAGACATTTATAGACAACGTCATGTCATTACAGTGTTTGTTGATTTAATTTAAAAATAAATAATCCACGGTGATCTTGTAAATTTCAGCTAATATGTACTTGAAAAAGTAGTCAGTGAAATGAGAGAAAAAAACAATTGTTTATAGTTTCATTTAAACATGAAAAAATTAATTATGATGGGTACGTAAATTTTCGAAGACTGCTGATTAGATTTCACAAATACGAGAAGCTAAAACCAGTCTCAGTTCCAAAGGATTTTCTGTCCAATTTTACAAATTATTTTGGCAAGATGCAATATTTTGTCTTTAGGTCTTTAAACACTGTTCAAGAAATGAAATCCTGTTTAGAATTTAAGTCTCAAAGAATCATTAAGTGCATATCAAACGAAGATAAAGAATGGATATTTTATAAAATAATGAGGCAAATCAAATTTCTAAGGGTAAATATCACCTTTATGTCTGTGATGCCAGGGTCATGACCGTACTCCATCCAGTGATTAGAAACAGTCAAACAGGTTTTTTTATGAAAGAAAAATTTGTCATTAAATATGCAATAATTTTCTGTAAAACAAAATAAAAGTTTTGATAATATATTTGTCACTGTTGTGGGGTATTTTGCAACCAAATCAATTTATACCATTAATAACTGTTATTGTCTCTATCATTATATTATACAGAGCGATTGTCGCTAGGACAATCCGCATTCATGGGACTTATCTATAGACTGGAACTAAACTATAATAGAAATATGAGAAGCATTTCATACCGAATAAGAGTTATTTTAAGGCATATGCTGAAAACGCTTATCTGTTCTTGCATTACACTGGTTAAGCTGTTCTTAGAACAAGGAGGATGTAACATTCCCTTCATAGAAAGAGAGTTGGTTAAATAGATTTGGCGATCGTTGTCTAGAGGGTGACCTCCCTCGATGTTATTGACCGGTGTGAGTGGATAGGTAGAACATCAACAGAGAACTGAGCAAGATTATTGGGAAGAAATATTACAATATCAACCCCCTTAGACAAGAAAATGAAAATAAATTTTAATTAATTAATACATAAACTAAAATTGACAACTTCAATTCAACAAATTTAGATTGATGGAATTTAATAGCAGTGCTCAATTACGGATTCGTTCATCATAGTAACGAATGGTGAAAAAAGCACAATGTCCACGCCTGATTTGCATCACCTAGCGTCGCTTCCTCTCTTGACTCCGTGTATCCCACGTCTCCCCACCTCCACGTGTATACTTTGTTCTTCCTCTGATCTTTCTATTCCGAACTCTTCATTTCTTTCCTGACATCCCTCTTTGGACTCTCCCCGTCAGTTCCCGGGAGAACTGTTTCCTTCATGCGTCCTAGCACTAAAGCCTGCCTTTCCTTACAAGAAAGCCACCTATTCTCTTTACCAGTTTTAACGATGACAGATCTATTCTTTAGGTTTCTCCGGAGCTAAACGTTTTCTTCTCGCAGGAAAAATCGGATTAAAGAATTTTGATCAAGGTCGTTACTTTTAACTTCACATTACTAACAAAGTGTACGCCTCAATTTAACTGACCAATCGTAAGTAGCGGTTCCTGAATCTTCCCCAGGATAATCATTTCTTTCGACAGATTTTTACAGCCCATAATCTGAGAAATACGATGCATATCATCCTGCTTTTGAAAATTGTTATTTGACATGAGGCTCCTTTCAAGCGGTTATGGTCGGTAGCCCTATTGTGTACTTTGCCGGACAGCATAGCGATGTCCAGATCAATTCTCACTGAACCGATGATGCTGGCCTTTCAAGTTTAGCAGCTGAGATAGAGACAATTTCCAAGTGACTCTTCACGAAGACTTATCTGGCGTGACTATAATAAATTTTTAATGCACAATTTATTCAACTTTAAGGTTCAATACTCATTCAAAATTCGACACATTACAGAGGATATGGTTGAAATGATTTCAAAGAAGCCAAATAATGACTAAAGGTAACTGAACGGTTAATGTTGCATAGGAAATGTACCCCTTATTGGGAAAATTACTTGATGAAATTTTTTAATTTGCCCAAATATATTTATCAATGCCTGCTCTCCCAGATCCTCCGAACCACATATAAAATGAACTAAACCGGACATTGTTCCAGTTTAATTGGAGCTATAAGCCTAGGAAACAGCAAAAAAGAGACACTATAGTTGTTTTTTCTTTAGAAAGTAGAATTAAGATTCAAGACAAGTACGTGTGCGTTACAGAAGGGTTTCCTCGTGTAGGCGTCTTGTCGTATGACAAACATTGTTTCTAAACATCTTTTGACATTTTAGAGGTACAATGCATTTAAATATGGTAGAAATTACAATGAAAAAAAAAAATTTTTCTTCATTAAAATAGTTTAGGTAGTGATGTTATGTCTCCTTTCTCTCTGTGGAACAAGGAACCCTATGTTGTTCAAGAATCCTTCTCTTATGATATTTTTAGTTTGGTTAGCATGCAGAATATCAGTTAAATGAGCAAGCTATAGAACATATCATGTTGTAATATTTCCAGACAGTTTTAATTTACTATTATCTCTATTATGTTTTGTTGAAGAAAAAATGTACTAATATATTTGCTCCTGCATATATATATATATATCAGCGCGAACTGAGAAAGGACTTTTAAAGTTACACTTTGTTACGTGCTGGTGTAGGCAAATATGTATTTTCATTTGAACTAATGATGCTGAAAAGAAATACTTTTAAGATGATCGATGGTCTCTTAAAGTTTAGTTAGGAACGGATGATAATAGTAACCGTAATTTTAACAAATAAGTATGTATTGAAATTGATAAGCATAAATTCACGTCTGACATGTATTCCTTATAAAATTAAACGTCGATTGTGCATATAAGTTTTTTTAACATTTTCAAGGTTCAAACTTGTATACAACTATTAAAATGTAATTCCATGCTATATATGTATCATTGTATTAAACTTTTCTACTGTAGAACTTTTTCACTTTTTGATATTTGTGGAATGTAATTAGTAAGATGACATTGTGTGTCGGCGATTAATACCTTTTTCTATATACGTCGAAAAGTGACCATAGTATGAACATATTTGTTCTCTGGTGCTTGTCTTTAAAATTACATATTTTTATTTCATACCTAGCTTTAAAATTAACCATTAACTTCAATCCTTCCTCAAATATTTTCAGTTACATGTGTCGTTTATCTCGCAGTATTTCCCATTCAACAGCTTCAACAGTGGATTTATGTGTTTATATCATACACTAATTTTGTCAAACTTTGCGAACACATTAACTTATTTTGGCAAAGATTTCCAAATCAGCAACACCCATCATTGAAACAATGACCCCTGGTTGTAATAGAGGATGTGAAGCAAATAAGTTTCACAAAATTAAGCACACATCGTATAGGTATTGTAATAGATAGTATCCTAAGACCAAGTTGTTTGTATATCTCATTATATCCAATGTAGAAAAGATACTAATTGCGTTGGTCAAGCAATACCAATACAAACACATTATCGGTTTACATTTGACATCTTTGTTAACCTCGTATTATTATATTATTATAATTTGGTTAATTTTGCATGTTCTACTTTATATATATATATATATATATATATATATATATATATATATATATATATATATATATATATATATATATATATATATATATATATATATATATATATATATATATATATATATATATATATATATATATATATAAACTCCTACTCTTGTTATCTCGTCCTTCCTAGTAGTTTATCCACCCCGTTTAAATTAGACGTTCTTTATGTTATCGTTACTTGTATGCTCATTTTTTTATACTATTGTGTGCTGACGTGCCTAGGTGAGTGTATCACCCTTTTACAGATTTAAGTCAGTGTGGCCAATCGTTTCATAAAGCTGCGATGGTTGCAATAGCTAATTTTACTTTGCTTCATTTTTCTGTTTAATTCAGTTTGGCATGGAATGCATATATTTGAAAAATGATGCTATGTCATAAATATCCTGCGAACATAATTCTAGTTTATAAAATATCTTCAAAACAAAAGAGAGAGCAGATGTTGAGTGCACTTTATCATGGCACAGGTGTAAGTACCTTACTATTTGTTGACAGTGATTTTCACACGCAAAATATATTACATTCTGCTAAAAATACTTTTACACAACACAGTTTCCAGTCAAAAAGTCCCGATTAAATAACATGTTGAGCTAGTTTAAACAAGAAGTTATAATGCATATTGTTGATGTCCTGTTGGTGCCCATACTCCTTGAAAAAAACAGACTTGAATGTAAAACTTTGCACAAAGGAAAATTCTATACTTTATTTAATATGACATGCTGATAAGTTGATATAATACTTGCACCCAAGAGTAAGAATCAAAAAATGTAACTACACAAGTTCACAATCGCCAGTAAAACATATCTTACCAAATCTGTTAGAAACGTTTCGCGCAAAATATTCTTCTAGTTACAAGGAATACCTTAAAAGAACATAGTAACAGAGAACATCAGACGGAATGGACAATACTATACCATCGTTATCAAAAATAGCTTACGTGAGTATACATAAGGTGTTCAGATCTACTGAGTGGTGATTTATGTTTGCATCAGGTTAACGACCTCGCACGCACATGCCAATTTTGCATTGCAGACCTTATAAAAAGTGGCGTACAAACTTTACACCACCCACAACACAGCACGGAATTCGTTTCTTGCAACTGTTTGATGTTTCCAAAACATTACAGATCCGTTACAAGAAAACAATGCCGAAAGCGTGTCTGTCACATGATGGACTATTGCACGTGTTCAAAGATTGGAGATGTTTCTTAGGTCGAAAGGACGTTCCTTTGAAAAGGATAAGAAATATGGTTCAAATGTATTAACTCAGTTTACGTCAAGGGGGACTGTGTAAATACAGTGAATCCAGAGAAGTCTAAATCCAACATTGTATACATTTCTTTGATGATCGAAGCGCTACCAAAACCAGTTTGAATATAACTATATAATTAACATTCTAGTTTAATAACTTACTCATTTACTATATTACCATAACCAACGCCTCAACTCAGACGGCAAAAATGTGCAAAATGAAATGTCGACCCTCAATGTTGTTCCTATAAATACAACTTCGAAATTCATTGATCAACTTTCATCTCAAAAATCGCATATAAGCTGTGGATAATACTAGGGCATGTTGCAGGAAATTCCAATTACAAATACATTACCTTTGTATCTTAAAGGTTGTTGAAACTACGTAAATATCCAGTTATCCACTCGAAGCTTGCATTTGCAAGATTCAACAAGGAAAATATATAAAGGTTACTTGCAAAACGCCCTTAGCAACGTAATCAGCTCAATACGATGAGTCAAAACAATATTTCTAGTTTGAATACCCTTGAATTGTAAATTAGGTACTATATTAACAAGCCAACGAACAGTTGTATGACAACATACAGAGATCACTACATGGTAAGCGGTAATATAGATTTGATCACACAGGCAGAAAACTCTTTTGCAAACAGTCATCAAAGATAGCGGATAATTATTTGACAAGGAAGAACTTTGTCATAAAACTTTTATATTCTAATTTGAATATCACTAATACACTGGGATTTAGCAGACGAAATAGGGTTGAAGGATGAAAAAAAAACGGGAAGGATAAAGATCGTATGATATAATATTAACTCAAACAAAACAATATCTTTTGTAGTTAGCGCAAATGATTATTAAAACATAACTTGATAGATGTATATATTGCATTCTGAAAAGATATTTTGCTAACGGTTTTTAGCGTATATTATATATAATGGTAAGTGTATGCGAATATTGTGACATATGCATATTATTTATAAACATTAGCATTCTCAGAAACACTTCCATGGAATGCTCAGATCAGAAATGAAACGCTAGGTGCTAGGAACGCTAGGTGCTAGAGAAATATGCAATACATTATTACAGACGTCTTATTAATAGGATCTGTGCATCAACAGATTGGTGAAAAATGAAAACAACATTATATTTTCTATTTTTATGTCAAGCATTTCGGCTAAATTATACTAGTTATTATGACGGAAAAAAATGTTATTCTCTTTCGCGTACTTTATTCTTTCAGAATAACGGATGCAATATATTTCATAAATCATCAAACACAATCCGAACGGATGGTGATTTTCACGACAATGAGTTTGCCGATACGCAAATTAGTCAAATGTAAGTAGCTTTCATTTTTATTTATGTTCTGTCATATCAACATTGTAGAAAATAGTCAATGCTAAGTCTTTTTGCAGAATATATATCTAGTTTGTGAATATCGTTACGTGTGATGTCGTTGATGTCTTAGTTATTTCCATACAAATGTCTTTCTGGTAAAATAATAGTTTTTGTATGCGTTAATTGGTATGCCTATGCGCATGTCTTGAATTTGTATGGTCGTCTATATAACATAATTACATTATACACATTCGCACAGTTTGTATCTTAATAACATTTCTGGGCTAGTGAAACGCGTTAACTTTACATAGCTTCTTGGTGTAAGCAGAGGAACTTTAAAAGAAATAAGCATATCTTTTTGACTTAGATTTACGTTCGGAAATAGCGCAATGAGTACAAAAATACAAACCGGTTAGAAAAACATCCATTGGGACTAATGCAATTAATATTTCCACATCATAATTTTAAATCTTATTTATCCACATTGTGCAAAACCGTACGTTTCGACAGATTTCAGTCTTTCCAAACCTAATATTTAATGCAGGTATATATATGCATGTGTTTTGTGTGATCTTCGTATACTTGTAATTGATCGGAAGATTCAAAATAATTGCCTGCAGGCATTCACTAATCAATTTCTTTAGCAATTAAATGTACTAAGCTAATCAGTCGAGCTCATGTCGCAAATCACACGGTGACATAGGAGACGTCAAACACAATTTAATATTTAAATGTTTAACGGCTATTTTGTTGTTTTTCTTTCACTCTAAGACGCTGTTTTCCCGATATGCACCATGGCCCATCTTTGTATTAATAAAACGTTGAATGCACGCTTTGTCGTCGACCATGGTGCCTCCGTCATCTTGCAACCGACATAAATGCCGGCTTGGAAGTTGTCTGTTACACATAACAAGAAAGAAATTGTCGTTTTAATTTGCATCTCCAACGACAATAGCGGATGTTAACAACTTATACTAAGTAACAGATACGAGAGACAACCAACAAAGTTTGTAAACGTTTAATAAATAATTTATTTCCCACGAACACAAAATTGAAAAGACATGAGATGCACAATAGAGATGGACTTGTCCGAACACCTGAATGGTAAAGAGTCAGGTCATTTAAAAGACAAAATTTAGGACTATTATATTTTGTCGTCGATTCTTAGTGTAAATTCAAATGGTAACATTTTTCACAACAATAAAGGCAGCACATATTCGAAGCGAATCTGCAACCATTTTCAGTGTTTTACCACATCAATCATGGGTTTTTGTGCAGTATAATGCATTTATTATCCACATCGCAAAAGTAATGACTTGCCCTAAGAGTCTTCACATATGCATGCCTACGTTGTTCCTCTCCTAAATGGAGCAAAATTAATTAGTTCTGAAATAAAATTGTCAGTGTCTTACCCTCATACGCTCTAGATTTCAGCATATATCTAGATTGCGCAAGTACCAGAAATAATACGTTGAAACAATTAATAAAATAATTCATCCGCCTCATGAACTGCTCTTGTAATATAAACAAGAATGGCAGAATGATTGTAGATATATATTGCTTTCAAAACTTATCCCCTGCAAACAATTGCATCTAAATCACAATATGCTGGGCAATCTTTATTCTTGGATAAAAATGTAATTTAATTTATAATTGCGTCAATTTATTTCAGTTTACCAAGGTATTTTTGTTTTCATTTTTAAATGTACAGAATGCTGTGTTTGATAATTTGCAGATTGACGTCATTCGTTTATAGGCACATGTTAAACATCTGTTTCCCTAATTGCACGTTTGATGTAATACTTGTTTCTTTTCATATATAGAATATGATGAAAGCGAACTTACATATCAGATGCATAACATTTCAGAGATATTTCCACTAGCTTAAATAATTCATTAGATGAAATATTGGAAAGTGTATTTTCTAAATATAATTTTCTATTTCGTTATGTACTAAAGTAAGATAATTTAACAGCGGTCCTGCAGATTATTACCATTTCGTAGATGATTTCCACAACTGCTAAGTCTAATATCCCCTAATAAGAATATACAAATACGAAGATGTGTAGGCTTCTGGCAAGCTGTACGAGTTGCTCCCTTGGGGTAATATTATTCCGTCATTAATATTTCAGACGTGTATTGTTCTGTCAGTTTATTTGTGTCTTAGTTTTAGTTTCCTTTCAAATGGATGTAATGGATGTTAAGATTCATTGTGTAGATTACATCATAAAGCTAGAGAAATAATCACAAACAATTGGTACAGACATATGCTTTTATCACTAGTAACATAATTTTGTCACTCACACTTTTAAATATGCAACATGCTTCTTTCAAACAATACAATTTGATTTTAATACAAGAAACGTCCTTAGAACTTAAACTGCGAAATAATTTTCCGTAAGTAAAATAACATATTTTTGTGTGGAAAAAAGTAAGAAATGTTGTGTGATGCAGGAATTAATATATTCTCCCGATTACTGAAAGTATTAGAAAATTATTAAAGATGATATATTAATTTTTAAACGTAAATCGTGCATTATGATAAATTATCAACTTCTTGCATATTTTACATTGATTTATTCCAGGTTTGAGCTGTTTTCTGCTGCTGACAAGTGTGCTGCTTTTGTGTTTCTTACATCTCCATTTGAAGACTTTTATCATTAGATGGGTAAACACAGATGTCAAACGTAGTGATTGGAAATTGTATATTTGTCCATTGTTCATGGGCAGATTAGGAAACACTATGTTTCAATACGCGGCCGCATACGGAATAGCGTCTGAGAAGGACATGACTGTCCTTTTACCAAGAAATTCTTTGATAGCTAGGTCTTTTAAGGTTGATGGAGATGTTCTCGAGAACGCTACGCAAATGTGTTCTACGTTTCTTTTCTTCCGCGCACTCGATTCCAATTGGGCAATGTATGACCAGACGTTTTCATCTGGGATACCCCGAAACTACAGCGTTTGCATACAGGGTTATTTTCAATCATATAAATACTTCAATCATGTAAAAGATGCAATAAAGAAACAATTTCGGGCTTTCTACGACGAAACAACTACGAAGGCGTTAAAGATAATCCAGGAAACAAGACAGAATTATTTAGCAAAACAAAATGTCATTAACGTCACCTTAATTGGAGTTCATGTGCGTAGAGGGGATAGGCTTAGTACAACCGAGGTGCAACTTGGGTGTAAAGTTGCACCAAAGGAGTATTTTATTAAAGCCATGGATTATTTCGCTTGTAAGTATAAAAACCCTGTTTTTGTTGTATGTGGCGAGAACCAGACGTGGGCAAGAGAAAATGTGCCATCAAGATATAATGCTGTTTTCCTCAATCAGAGTTCTACGCCAGATGTTGATCTTGCCATTCTTACCATGTGCGATCACATGATCGTGTCAATAGGTAGTTACAGCTGGTGGGCGGCTTATTTGAATGCAGGAGAAATCGTGTACTACAAAGACTGGCTCTTACCTGGTTCATATTTATACAAGGGTTATAAACATGAGGACTACTTCCCTTCAGAGTGGATCCCGATGTAATAAAAATAAATGTTGATTTCTAGAAACAAAAATGTAGCAGACAGCCGAGATGTGTAAAACATATTTCCAAATTTCTACATTGGCATATGCTAGTTAATTTATGGCAGTAAATATAAACGGTTTTAGTATTTGCAGGTCCTGATCTTGTTTGTCATCAAAATGGCATGTAATGCGTGAAGTAGTAAAAAACTGATAATTGTGGCGTCATGAAGTCCAGTGATCGAAAACAGCATTGGGTGAAATAGACAATGTTTCGAGAAAACCTTACACATGGGTGTCTTATTAAATAACAATAGTGCAATCACTGGCAATTTGCATAGTATCATAGAAAGTTAGAAATATGTCAAGACCTGCACATATAATATTAGTTACTGCAGGAACTCATTAATCTGTGTCAAACGCGTCATCTTTAAATTA
>JAECUM010035842.1:0-33052 GCA_016617855.1 Megalonaias nervosa
ATGTATGTATGTATGTATGTATGTATGTATGTATGTATGTATACTACTGGCTTCAAATGGCTATTAGAGGGAAAATTGATTACACAGCCACAGATCTGGAATCGTATTCTGAGCAAGTAGATCAGAATATACACTTACATAGAAACAATCATCCGAATGAACATTGTGGGCCCAAATGTGGACCAGGTAGATCCGGATATGCACTATTGCCTTGGAAAGATTATTAGATAGCATATCATTTATACAGATCTAGCGTCGCATAATAGGTCTGAAGATCATGGTATATCCTATAAGCTTTAAATGATCTTTATAATGGACATAGAGGATCTTCATATGTCTGCAAATGAAGCAACTGGAAATTTGAGTCTACTCTGACAAAATCACGTTCCGTAAAATTATATTTGCAGTTAATTAAATTATCTTTTCACAAAATAGAAAAAGTATCAATATATGCGTATTTTTTTCTCATAAAGATATAAAGTTATTTTATTTTATTATTTTGCGCATTACCTGGACCACCTGAATCACAGAGAGAATGATAATTAGATAACACCAGCGTATTTGTCCAGTAATCGACATTAATCCACAGATTAATGCGAGTGACCTTCAGGAGATGAATCGACGCTCTCTTGTTTTCATTCTAATCTTAAATAAAATTCATGTGCTTCAAAGTGTAGTTTGACGACGGGATTTTCCAATGATTAAATACGAAGAAGATGCTATCTAACAGTAATGGGTGATGGTACTTATTCGAAATCTGGATCAAATATTTGGTTAACATTGATATTTACGTTGCCATATAGTGTTCTTTCGTAGCGAAATGGCTTATATTTGTAAATCAAACAGATATAGGATCGAGTTGAATTTTCCAACCTAATAATAACTTATGATATGTTTATAAACTTATGATATGTTTATAAACGCACTATACCAATCACAGCATTCTACATCACGAGTATTCGGATTACTTCAGACTTTTATGTAATACCTTTAATACCTTTCAAACTTAGGTCATTCAAGCAACTCGTTGAAGTGTTTGATAAAACTGAGAGCCGATCAGCCAAGAAGCAGGTTTAGATAAACAACTGCTATTTAGTTTTATATCATTTTACGAAACATAGCTTACAGCTGAATCATGGGACAATTCATTGAAAACTTCAAACATTTGTCACCACTGTCTGCCACAGGCATTAGAGACGATATAAGAAATCAGTTAGCATGAGATCATGGGCGCCCGCAACATGGGTCAAGGGGGTCACGCGATATATATATATATATATATATATATATATATATATATATATATATATATATATATATATATATATAAATTCCGACAAGTTTAATCATGCAAATGAAGCTGAAAATATGTCACAAGATTCTGTTCAAAACGCTTAATAAATATTAGCTTTAATTTCAGACTGCTTCTTATACTAACTCTCCAGGCCGTGACTGACTGCCCCCCATGAAAATCCTGACCCCCCCCCTGCACAAAGTCCTGACCCCCCTGCAAAAAGATGTCACGGCCGCTGAAGCTTATTCCTGAAGTTTCATTGTCAACTGTTTTCCGTTGATCATCAAATATTTAATCTTGCTATTGCTTCTATTTGTCACTGTCACATTTTCGAACATTATTTTTATATTTGATATAAAATTGCATATCCTAGTCGGAAAATATAGCGTCAAGTATAGATTTATCGTTAGAACGACAGTACCCAACTGCAAACGTATCAATTTCGTTTTCGCAATAACGTTTGCCGTCAACATTACTTAATCCACGTTTGATAATAACATCTGTTTCAAGTTTATGATGATTTGTTCTAATTGCCATTGCTCTTGTAAAACTAACACCTCCATCTAGCGCATATTTATAATCATCTAACCCAATACATTTTTCAACAAAATCACCAGACAAACATTTTGATTTTTTGTAATTTTATTATCACCCGGTAAAACGGAGGAGTACATTTTACTATGCAATCTAATAAAATATTTGAAAATGAGCTAATTCTTTTCATCCTTAAATTTACAAATAACCTTTTTATTTGTATCATCATGAAATTTACTATCGCGAGGATACTCGGAAAGATCACACAGATGTTGGTTATCAAAGATATCCTGATAGACGTCCTCACATTCTATTTCATAAACAAGTGAGTCAGTATCGGTAAACAATAATTTGCTTAACGGTCACTGCTTCTTAACAGAATTATAATGAAAATCGTACATGAGCCATCTTAATAAATCTAACACAGAAGCTCCAACGTAAATCGGCTTATTCAGTTTCAAATTTGTTTTTCTTCCTTGTTTCGCGGCAAGGTTTTCATTAAAAATTTTCATACTGACAAAATCATTGTCTGAAACAAGACTGTTTCCGCGGTTGATATCATTAACCAGCTCGATGTTTACTCTCTTTCTAATACTTTCCATTGTCTTACCAAAGACAGAGTTGTTCATAAGCTTAAAGAAGTTTATCTCGAAATTAGTTTTTGCTACAGCTCTCTTCGAAGTGTTTTTGCTAATATAACCTGTCATCCACGGTGACTGATTGAATTTGAACACACGATGAACTTTCCTCAACACAACACCATCATCTACTGCTTGTTTAAGAAGTTTATAGTGCATAACATAATTTCGCTTGTCAAATAAATTTGGGACGAGTTTACTTACCATAGAATTTTGTTTCGGCGATGCCATTGCTTGTCGTTTCTGAGATAACAAACTATAGCTGATTATCATTGATTCCGCACAAAACAGATAATTGTTATGTAAATTATGGAACGTTGTAGGATAGTCAAGATCAACTTCAACAAAATACGAAACATCGTCTGGTATCTTTGTTTTTGTCTCTGATAAAAATTGGTCAGGTGTTATCCAACGAAAATCACCATAAGGCACTGGTTCTGACATTCCCCAGTCATATAAATTATTTGAGTTTTGCAAATAATATACTTTGATGAAAGCTCAGGATTGTACTCTCTCATGTATTTGTTGTTTGCTTCAGAATATTTCTTTGTTATCACGCTAATGCCGCCACGTATACCATTTTTGGTAAAGTTAAACATGTCAACATTTGTTAGGAATTCTAAGTCTACCTGGCAAAACTTTAACAGAGCATACCACGATAACCCAGCAGCAGAGTAATACCAACAAGGATCGAGTCCGTAATTGTTATAGCCCACTTTTCGAAAACTCTCAAATACATCAGCAAGCAATAGTATATCCATTTTCAAATACAAATCATGATAATCGCCAAATGTCTTGCAATCAAATTCTTTCCAAATATCTTGTGCATATTTTTACTCGTCATCGGTTATATTTTCGTTTATTTAGCTGCGAATAAATTTATCTTTATCAGGCAAAGAAGTTTCATCAACTTTACTCCAATCGTCGAGATACTCGTATGGAAATACTCCTTTTTTTGTTAACAAGTTTGTGTGATTACCAAAACAATCTTGTAGGTTATAAAACTCGCTACAGCCTTCCACCAGCTCATCTGACGATGCTACCACAAACTGTAGGCTGTCGATAAACACAACTTACCAAAAGTAACTGACATATACTTTTCAAAATTATACACTTGATTACATTATCAAGTTTTAAACGAGACGTTATTTCAGGATCACCAAAAGCTTCTACAATAATATGACTGCCATATCCTCGGAAATTGTGAAGAACAAATGGAATAAGATCTGGAGCATGAAACTTTAGATTACACTTGTCGTGAGCTGCTCCACGATATTGTCCGGTCAAATGACAATGATCACGTACTGTTTTGTTATCAGGCACGGGCGATGCATGTGTATCACACGCCCGTTCACAAATATGAGAAAATTCTGCTTCCTTGTGTTGGACCGTTAATTTTATCACTGGAACGATTCTTCTTAAAAGATTTGAAATAGCATCAACTTCGCTAATTAACTGCTTGAGAAGCCAAATAGCTGGATTAGGCGAGTCCTTATCGGACTTGCGATTAATTTTAATCGGTTTGGATAAACTCAGATCAATGCAACAAACTATCTTCTATGCGACTCCGCATGGAACATGCTTTTGAGTTTTTTCTTGTACTTGATTGGTTAGGAATATTTTCTACACCAAGTAGAGGCTGAAGAAAGCACTCGAAATCAGCGAAGATAACGAACGGAAGTTTTAATTTATGTTTGTGGTTGAGAAACCGAAGAATTGTTTTCTTTTCTCCTGGCATTGTTATTCGTTGTACTTCCGAAAATACTGTAGATGCTTTTGTAATTTTTCATTATCAGAGCAATCGTGTAAACAACGATAACAGAAACACTTCTTATTGTTTGTTTACTGTACTTTTTACCAACAAGTCCGTAGAAGTTTTTGATCCATACTTAATGATTTTTATAAAAAAGCAGGTTTATTGTTGATTGTGAGGCTGTTTCAGACTTATATCTCGGATAGACGTTTCCACGCTCGTCAACACCAAATACGTTAACAGAAATATTTTTTTTTTGCTTTTCAAACTTTGGTATTTGATTGTCTGGAACTGGTAACTCAATACCAGAAAAATTTAATTTTGTAACGTGACTAACTTATTTGTCAAGACGATCAATGTTTTTTTTCTGACGGAAACATCGCAGAAAGAATGGCCCACTGGAAGCATTTATTATTAAAATATTTGACGTTGATGCAGCACTTTTTGTTCTTTATTTTCTGCGGCAGGTCAATATATAAACTACCGCGTATACATTATATTTCATTGTGTCAAATAAAATTTCGGAAATCATTTCAAACTTCCAACCAGTACCTGATTCGGTGAATACTTCTACCTTTCTCCAAATTTCCTGATGTATTTTATCAGTTAGCATTGAAAGGTTAGTTCCAGGCAAAACACGCTTGGGTTTTGCGTTAATTAAAGGATCAGCAATTTCTTCGTTGACGACGTCGTCGTTAGCATCATCTCCAGAAACATATCATTTTGAGAATAAAACGTGGTACTGTACTAGGATCTTCAAACCTTTGTGCAGATCAAGTTCACGTTTTATAGTTGGTTCTAGCAGATGAAAAAGATTAGTTGAGGTAAAATTTGCCAGAACGATTTGTTTATTAAATTGATAGCAGTTATGAAATCAAGTAAAAGCGGTAGCTATTTTTTTTTTTGGCTCTCCGATAAGTCTCTATTTTGCGATATCACGTAACTTCAACATTGCTATATACTATACTTGATCAAATGTTTGATTGAGTGTTCAAAATACGCACAGTTAGAGATCAGAATTGTTTATTGTATAAGGAAAAGCGCAAACGAGCAAGACTATTATTGTGCACACCCCAACTACAACTTGTACGCGGGAAATATGTTAGGATCGGTGATACACATCAAATACGGATAACCGTTTGGTAAAGCGACACCAGCTGGCTAAAAGATCAGCGTAAAATCGGAGGGAGATAAAAATCGAACGGAAATGTTAAGAAAATATTTCATCTACTCATTGTTTTGCGGAGACATTCCAGAAGGACAGCGAGTGTATCACATTAATGGTGCACTTACCGATGATAACATTACAAACTTGTCTTTGCAAGACGAATGTCAACCACATCAAGTGTTTGATCTTTACGAACCTCCGATCAAGGAATTATTGGAAATATTCAAACAAACAAACAAGCAAACAAATAATAGGTAGATTACAAAATATTAGATAATTTAGAATAAATATACGAGGACAAAAACGGATTTTGTTGGATATCAAACGCATAGGTTTGTTTACGAAGTTTTTAATGGACCAATACCAGATGGTTTGATTATTCACCACCGACAAAAATTTAGATCTTGTCACGTCTAAAGAAAATACAACACGTGGACGAGGTGATGGTATTAATTTTAGATGTCCCACCAAACCAGTAGTTTCATATAATTTTGACACAAGCGAAGTAAAGAAATTTTCTACTATATCAGCTGCAGCAAGATACTTTAGCATTAATCCTCGAGTAGTTAAGTTTGTTGCAGATGGCACAACTACATCAACGACCTCGCAATCAACATTTGACAGAATCGTCTGCCGATACGATGACAACAAAATAGTTTGCAAGATTTTTGCAAGTTCTCCTCGACTAATACAGCTATGACACCATAACATGATATCTTCTCTATCATACGTTATATAACAAATATTTTTTCTTTGCAAATGTTCTTTTTCTGGTTCGGTTATTAGCACGTTATCAGGTCCGTTGTTTACCAATAGAAGATTAACAGAAATATTTTTATCATCGCTGAAAAAAACACCTGCGAACAGATTCTTTAAGCTCAAGACGATTGATGATTTTCGCTTTTTCATAATATCTTATTTTGTCCATTGTTATTTTAGTAAATTAGATAAAAGACAATTATAATATGAATCTACTCGAAAGACTCACGTATTTATACAACACACCATACGAACATATTATTGTCAAACCAAATACCAGTGCTGTAGTCGACGACGTAGTCACCAACAACGAAGTTCTTGATATCAACGATGATGTTGTCGGTGAAGAAATAAACGCCGTTGTTGATAAAAAAAAAATATGGAAGACAGACAACTGGTAGATATAATGTAAAAATATCACATTGCAAAAAAATTATAAAATTCAATTTTACTCTTGCGGAGAATCAATTATTTGGCAGTTGATAAAACCGTTTTTAACACTACAACAGCGGCTTTGACGCCGCGTAAAAAAAGTATAAAATTTGATTTTACATTTGTCAAGATCTTCAACCTGATGCCGGCGACGTTGCCGCTAACGCCAGGTCGAAAATCGTATTTGATATCGTTATGTAAGCCAGTAAAATGTAAATCTGTCTTATGCAAATACGAAGTAATTTATAAAAAAAACCTTATTTCACTATACGAAGTCAATGTTTAAAAAACTTCACTGGTTGATATTCAGCTATTAAATTTATCGCTGTAACCGCGCCTCTTGACAAGGTTTTCATTTCCTCGTATTTTTGATTACTCGTTCGATAACGAAAACATCTTGATCTGTTTTCTGTAATTCAAGTTCGTAAAAACTACCAATTACTGGTTTTCCAGCTAGATCTTTAAGCGCGTACGTTACAGGAATTGTCATTAAAACTTTATCAACGACAAATTCTTCTTCAGTCCAGTTTGGAGTAAATCCTGTTTCAAATACTTTTTTGTCAGAGAAATTCGAACTCGATCTCCGATCTTAAATTTATGTCGCCGATACATATTTTCGTTTGCTAATATCGGATTTTTTATTGCATCATTTGGTGACATTTTGATAGTTTTATTTTTCGTGCTGTTGTAATCAGATACTATCTGCAGTAGATCATCAATATATCTGTTTGTGTTTTTCGCTGTCAGGTGTTTGTGGATCCGCTCGTTTAGTGTACAATTAAATCGTTCAAAGATAACACTTTTTCCTTGATTTCCTATAACATATTTTTATGTTATTTCGCTCCAAAAACTGTTCAATTTTTTTTTAAAAATCTGCTCCGTGGTCAGTCCAAATTTTATTTGGTTTTCTCGGCTTCAAAGACACTTCCGTACTAACGATAATTTGTTTTAATGCATCAGTTATCGATGTTCCTGTTTTATCATCAACAGGTATACCAAACGAGTATTTGCTAAAAACATCGATAACGTTAAACAAGTATTTCTTATTATCATCAAACTGAGCAAGATTTGAGATATCTCCTAAATCTATTACCCAGATACCATCAACGGCATTTGCGAGAACCTTACATCGCGGAAACTGTTTTTTAGGTTTGTGTAGTTCTGCTGCGAACGATTGCATCGCAACCTCCCGCTCTCTATCGAGACGAGACTCTCTGATCGAGTCTCTACCGAGACCAAGTTTATATTTTGTTCCAATTAATCCTTGCACTAGCTTCCTGTCAAATCGTTCTCGCAGATTTACCGGTTTCATATCATGAAGTTCGTTTAACATTATCTTATCACAGCCACACTTATCTTATTCAGCGTCTCTATAACAGATGTCGTGGCGCATAGCTATCGCGTCAAATTGATTATAATGTTCTTGTCCAGGCAGTGGATTATTGTTTTCGTCTAGTTGTTTATCTAGCGGATTATACGGCCCAGTGTATTTGTGTCTAGGCAATGTCCAACCACCCTTCGGTTTTGGTAATTTTCCAATAAATTTATGGATGTCAATGTCGCTGCCGATTACTTCTCGGCGATTGCAGGATTGGCAATACGTAACAATTTTATCTTTGTCTTTGTCACAATCACAGTTGCAATTTTTCAATGTTTTATTTTCTAATCATCGACAAAAATAACTCTGTTGTCAGTGGAATTATTCCAGATCCCGACGATGAAGTCGTTGCCTGGCATTGCCAGGATCAAGCTTTTCTTTTTACCACAAATAGCACAGATACTTTTTAAAATTATTGGGGTTTTTTGTTTATTTTTTTTTCTGTTCGATTGTCCGTACAGGTATTAGTTTTGGTATAAAGTTCTTGCAAATGCTGGTCCAAGAAAGCCGCCGTGTTTTTCCATCGCTGTTACCTGCGCAACAGACTGTTGAAGAACAAACGGTTTTCCTTCGATCGCTTTACGACTGAGTTTATTGATTTGTCGTTGCGTTAACATTATTTTGATTGCTGTTTTATTATCACTAGCGCGAGACGGTGTCTCCGACGATATCTTTAAAGAAACAAAACAGAGTTTAGCTACTGCTGTTGATAATTTTTCAACTTGACCTTGAGACAGGTATAGTCATTTAGTGATATAATTATCAGTTGTCATAATACTTCTTTGTCATATAATATTAGCGCGAAGTGCAAAGCACTTTACGTTCACACTTGTACGGTCATTTTTCCTTCGATTGCGTCAATTGTCAAGAATCTATCACTGATACCTAACGCATATGCATTTATCTGGTTAGCTGGAACCACGCCAAGCGTCCAGGTAACTTCAATATCAGCTGTAGATCCTATAGCTCCTTCAGAATGCTTTGATACGTCGAAGTAAAAGATTGGATAAAGCAAACGAAACTCCTCGATAGATATTTGGCTTTTAATATCCGCGTCTTGGTATTTGTCTATTGCTTCCATCAAGTACGTGTAAACTCGAATAACATTTCTTGTTTCATCATCGGCAAAGTTACATTCGATTGCACGTTTGGGATACTGTTTCGAATTTATCCTAGCAAAGATTTTTCTGACATCAGCGTTATCAAATACGGTGTTGTTTTGCTCTTGGTCATTACGTCGTTGTTGTTGTTGAAACACGCCACGTGTAATCAGTTGTGTTAGGAACTGAGGTTTGATATACCTTGTTTTGCTGGAAATATATCTTTTTGTGTACGCGGTAAGCACTGATTCAAGTTCTATCAACTTGCTGACCGAAGGAACAACTCGTGGCATCCATAGCGCTAGTCTGGAAATTGAAAACTGTCCTTCAGCTACTCCAGCGGCATGCATTGTTCTGCTCGATCAAGAATAAGTGTATATTTTAGTCCACGAAAAAATTTTTTCCAATCGGCGCAAAACCCAAATATTGTGCTTATTTGAAGCATCATTGTTATTGGGCCAGATTCTGCTGCAAACGCTTTTCGTTTGGCATAAATTTCCTTATAACGTTGCTGTCGTATGTTTGCAACTGCATCTCTTATTGAGTTATCACCAGCCGTATTGTTAGCGGGACTGGAGATTAGATTATTGTTATTTGCGCCAGGAGTACACACAAGCACCAGTGCAAAATTCGCATGATATAGCAGCTCCAAGTGCAATATCTTAAAACCATGTCATATGTCTGGCCACCGATCTCGAATAATCATCGCTGAACGAGACAATGTTTGAGTATTATACTTGCTACAGGCAAGTGCATTGAAATATCTTCCACGGCTTGATTGGCCAGCTGGTATCATGCGCTTCTAAACAAGCTCCAACCGTTGTTAACAAGTGCAATTTCTGCACCAGCTGCGATATCATCTCCGATTGCGGTTAGTAATTGACCACGTACTTCTAACACCGCTTTATGCAGCAATAGATACATGTCCTCGTCTTGTGTATTAAAAGTTCTGACGCCGGCCTTATTTGGTTCGTTAGAGTTTTCATCCAGATACTCGACGTATTCAAATTTTGTTACGACGTCGTCGGTATCACATTCTTCGGCGAAATCAAGATAATTTTTAACTGACATTATTTTGTTTATAATCGCCACATAAAATTGCAACGATTTTGTCGGGTTAGACTGGAAAGCAGCGGGCGCTATTTGCCTTGTTTTCTTTACAAGTTTGCGTATTACCTCCTCACCGAGCGGTGATATCAATTTCTTTGTTGTAGCTATCATTGCTTGTTTTGTACCTTTTGTTGGTGCTATAGTTGAAATTACTTGTGATATCTCCTGCGCGGAAGGTGTTGCGGTGCCTTTAATTTTATCAGCGATCTTTTGTCATACTGCGGTGACAGCAGCGCTAGCTGATCCTGTCGCACAAGCGTTGGTGCGTCAATTGCAATTGGTGCTACCTTTTGCTCGATCCTTGGTATATTCTCGACTAACTTTGTAAATATGTTTAAAAAAAAATCCACCCACAATTTTTCTTAGATCATTTTTTTTATTCATCTTGTTATTCAATATTGCCTTATAAAATTAACTTTGTTCACGTGATCGAGAGCCAACGCAACGACTACGTCATTGAGCGCAGGTGTAAGTAATACTTATCAATTTCGTTGTTAAGATCTAATTGTCGCCGGGACTGATCTGTCACTTGCATCGTTATGCTTGTAATCTGATTTTCAAGATTACTCGGATAATATACTATTTGTCGAGGAGTAATTTGCGTTAGCGATCCTGGTGGAACATCTGGCAAACACTATAGATCGTTTGTCCTTGGCTTCCCTTGGCCGAGTAAGATCCCAATGCAATAGAGCAATTGATTAAAATTGTGTTTATTTGTGTTATGTTAACTGGGACGTCTGAATCGTAGGACACAATTTGTTCTACAACTGACCCGTATCGTTGATTTATAAAGCCTAGCACTGATGCAATACTAGTTGCTGGTGAAAAATCGATTGTCAAATTGTTTGTTAACGTGATTCTAGCTCGTAGCGTATTATAGTTCGGAGTCAACTCAAAATTGTCTGCAACGCCTCCATTTTTTGTTATTATTTCTTTAATCATTTTTTTAACAAAACTTGTGGAACGGTTACCAGCAATATTAATATGTCAAGTAAAAAAATTATTGGGTTGGAAACTGCATATCCGCCAGCAAACGTTGATAATACACAAGCGGTGAGTTATGCTTAATTAAAATCTGTTGACGATAACAAGCATAATGAGGTCGAGACACAATGACAGGTAATTTAATAATGAGCAACAAGGCAAAAGTAACTGGGCTTTCAATAAATGCACCACCAATTAATGATACTGATGCTATTAGTTACACTCAGTTAACAGGAGCACTCACTCCGTATTTAAAACTATCGGGTGGATTAATGACCGGCAGCATAGTTATGGGAACCAACGAAATAACAGCAACATACGTTCCAGCTAACTCATCTGATTTAACAAATAAAGTGTATGTTGATAGTTTATCTAGTGGTGGTGTTAAACGATCAAAATGCAACATTGGGTATATTCCAACACTTTCTGAGGAAACTGATATCAGAGTTAGGTTTGAGGTAAGCACATCAACACATTATCCTGGAAATTATCCTCCTCACGCTTTTTTATTTTCTCCGCTGTTACTGATGGACAAGAATGGACAACCAATGGAGAAACCAAAAACTTTTGGATTAAAATCAGATGTCCCGTTGCAGTTGCTCTTTGGCAATTTCATTTGCGCGGCCGATCAAACTCCGGTGTTGGGCGAATTTATGATTGGCGATTGGAAGGATCAATCGATGATATTAACTGGACAATATTGTATACCACAGCACACACGTATATTTCAACAACACAATACTTTGCCATTCAACCTGTGAATACTGTCAACAAGAACTTCTATTTTCGAATTTATGTTGTTGCTGCAAAAGGTCCGTTTCCAGGATTGACAGCATTTCAAATATACACGCTCGACGATCAGGTATGGTCGTAACGATTACATCGTCGCGATCAAATTTAATCTAACGTTGTAGAATAATGTCTGAATCAGCAATTATAACCGTTGCAAGAGAATTTTACAGCAATGATTTAATGTGTACAAAATTTTTGCAGCAGATGCTGATGTTAGCGACAAATCACAAGCAGCAGACAAAATACAAAACACGAAAAATCTTAACACTAATTTGATAAACGATCCAACATTACCAGAAGCTGAAAAAATATTTGTTCGCGTTATGCATATGCGAGGACCACAACTAATAGAAGCAATAAGAAACTTTGATATTGTAAGCAGATACTGACATCCTGATGATTGCCTTGAAGAACAAAAGTAAGTTGAAATCCTGCTAAAAATATTGCTTGAGCTTAACAAGGAAAATATAGATTTGATAATATAATCGGACCTAATAAAAGCACGAGCATATGGTGGAAAGAGCGCAGGAAGAAAAACGAATAAACGACAGTCATGGTCATGTAAAAAAAAATTGAGAAGAAACAAAAAGTTACATGATAGTTTTTCAGAACGAGAACTGTTTAAGCATCTCGGTATATATTACCACGACAAACAAACCCTACATGAAAATATTAATATATCAGTAGATACGATGTTAATAATGAAAGCGTACTCGAACTGGATTTTACCAATGATACGTGAAAAAATTGGATTTGATCCGATTATTGTTAACAAATCTCTAGCTCTAATCAAAAATCTTGATGAGGAAATTAATAATTTCAGTGACGTTGAGCGAGAAACGTTTAATGAAGAAGCCAAATAACAAGGTTGACAGAAAAAATTGATTCTTACTACTACATCAGTGAAGAATACAATGTTCCACCTCCATCGCCCGAACGCTCTAGACAATTGTCAATACGAAATTGTTACAATGAAGTTGAGAAAATACTCACGAAACCATACAAAAATTTAATGTTAAAAGTAGGTTCTGTTATTGGTCTTCTCCTAATTGAACGAGACAGACTCCGAAAAGTAATGCTAAAAAATGTTATACGCAATTATCAGACAACATCTTGTCCTCAAAAATTTTACGTTGGATCAAATAAGCTAGGTACTCAGGTTTATCGATGATACAGAAAGAGAATACGGTGATTTGGTAAATAAAACAGATTTGTATGAAGGTGAAGTAGGAAACGTGTTTGATTACTACAGTTGGTTAAAGAAAAATGAGGTATTAACAAATGAACGATATAAAGATACTCCGTCAGATGTTTATGACAAGTATAGAGATTCTATTGCTGATCCTAACAATGATAAGTTCCGTGAGTTTCTTGATTTAATTGTTTGTACTAGAACTTTTGGCATTGTATAAAAATTGTAAATAAATATTGTATAATGAAAAAACAGATCATCGATTTCAATCATGTTTCAGAGGAAATTCCAAAACAGGATGTGGACGCACTAATGCAATATTACAGGATTTATCATAAAAATCTTTGGTGTCTAAAACAATATTACAAATACCATGGCAAAATACTTCCGATAATATCATATTTACCACTGATAATGACTGGCTCTGGTATAGTTTCGAGTGAAGAATCATTAAACCCGTTTTTGTCAATAATATCCGGTGTTGGTGTTTCTCTTGCAACAGCTTTTAAAAAAGCTGAGCCTCGACTTGAGATGAAAAAAATTGCTTGCAAAACAGCGAGTATCACTTACAAAAATTACTTTATCAGATATGGTCTTATCTGCGCGGTGTAAAATACGATATGAACGATTTAATAGCAGGTATGAAAATAACTATCAAAAAAGTATTGTGATGTTAAGGTATGAAATTTTGTCTAAACTTTAAAAATAATCTGACAAATAAAATTTTGTCTAAACGTAAGAAATAAAATAATCTCAAAAGTGCAAAGCACTTGGCAAATAAATTTTGTCTAACCCAATGGGTGTGGTTTGGGTGGATCTAATAGAGGCCTAAAAATGCGTCTTTGTATTTGCTTGATGAAAAATAGGGTCTCTTAGCCAGAAACCTCCTTCTTATCCTACTACTACTCCCATTCGCAATATTCGTTTCTGACGAGTTGCCGTTCCTGATATCGATTACTAAATATCAAAACAAGGCTATCACCGCTGGTAGAATGTTCTCTATATTGACTTGGAATTGGAAATGAGCGTTAGAAGGTCTAACTAATATCATGAGATCATGCATAGTGTTGATACACAATTAGGTGCATTCAGAATATATAGATCTGTACTACTACTACTACTACTGCTAATACTAATTCTACTACTACTACTACTACTACTACTACTACTACTACTACTATTAATAATAATAATAATAATAATAATAATAATAATAATAATAATAACAATAAACCTATTCCTCAATATGTTTAAGAAAAATAACACACACAGTCAAGCAAATGGAAAATATCTCTTAGAAATTGGTTTTATACTAAAAGTTTGTTTTGAAACGTATTTTATTTTGCACTAGTTAGGCAAGTTCTAAGTTTTAATAATATTTGTCAAAACATGTTTAGATGTATCAACAGTTGATCTATCAAAGGAAGATTAGGAGTATATAGTTAAATAAACAGTAACTAAGATCAGGGGAAATAACAATCACCATCCTTGAAGATTCAGAAGGCATAAGCCTCCACACTTCTGTTGAACTTAAATTTAAAATAACTATTCCTTGGTCCCATTAGACTAATACCAATGTAAAATTTTAGTCGGTAGTAAAATCTACTAGTCTCTGACTAAAGAGCGAATGATAGCCTCAGATCCTGAATATGTCTACGTAAATCTATTTTCGGAATCCTGGAACTAAGTCTGACAATTTATCCAAACAATTTAACTTAAAATGACATTATTTAATTGTTTAGGTATTTTAGGTAATTAAGTAGCATTATTCTTTAGTTTGGTATTTTAATTAAAATAACCTTATTCCATTGTCTTTGTATTTTAGTTTCAATAAACCATTGTTCAGTAGAGTTGGAATTTTATTTTTCATGGATACAATCACTTTTCACATACACAAAAAGGCTTCTGTTCCTTGAAAGTATAATTTCAATAACATACCTTTCAAGGAAAAATGCAAATACAATTTCATTTTTTCAAAATTTGTTTCTTTCATCTCTGTTTTCGTTTTCTGTACTAAATAGTCATAAATCTGATGAAAATTACTTTCGGATAATTATGTAAAACTCTCCAGTCTATTCAGCGTTTTCGGATAGTCAATACAGATTGTGAAATGTTAAATGTTAACATCACACTTAAACCGATTTGTTTTGTAACTGCAAGACGCCATATTTCATGGAAATTAGGGCGTAAGTACGCCATACCAGCATGGCCGTTTGTCCGCGGACACTATCATTGTTCCTATTTAAGACTTATTGTAATTATTTGACGGTTAAGCTCTGTAAACCCTCTATACTGTAATCGATCTACTTCCCACGTTCGACATTTTCATTGTTTTTAAATCTCCCATCAGTCAGTGTCTCCATTTGGAATTTCGAGATTTTCAGAGATAAACCGAGAGCGTTATTTTTAGGCATTTTGAACCTTGTCTATTGACTGTTATGTATATATTGTCTGCAAAACTATTCTCTGAGTATGTTTACGGATCATCTTGATATTTGGTAACATATTTCCCCCGTGATGTTGTTACGGAATAACGCTGGCCGATGTCATGACTACTTGGTAACTCACAGTGCTATTTGCGGACAAGGATTTTCATGAGAATAAGGGAACTTTAACTTAAACATAAACTCAAAGAGGTCTCTGTGATTCCCAAGTAAAATAAACATTCCTATCTCTAGCGATGGAAATAGAGATAGAACGCAGAAGCAAATTAAAGTTTCATTTGATATATTAACAGCATAAAACTTCATGACATTTATTGTTCTAAACAATTCAAATGCTAATAACATTTGATTTCCTTGAGATAGAAAGACTCGTTGACTGATATATCACTTCAATGGTGTGGATATTAAAGTATTGTTTATTATGATATAATCTAAAATAAACAATACTAATAATAATAATAATAATAATAATAATGATTATTATTATTATTATTATTATTATTATTATTATTATTATTATTTAACGATGATAACACATCTGGTAATGAAAGACCCATCTGCCATCTGTTTTTCAACATTTGAAGACGTTATGTTAGACTAACATCTCTTATATACGCTCCGGTAGATTTCAGATGGAATAATTTATCCAACTGTTATAGTCACCAGGTACATAGGTAAGTATATTTGCCCATATAGGAAGTTACACAACCTTACGTACAATAAAATAAAAAAAGATTAAGTTTGAACACATATCTTTCCAGCTGTACATAAAATAAATATTAGTGATGTTCGAGAAAAAGGATTTGAATTTCGTATGGAAAAGGATGGGAATTTCAAAAGTAATTGCCGATAGAGTAATAATGCTTTTATAAAATGGTTGTTGTCTGACCTCGGACTCTGGAGTTAGCCTTGGCTTAGTTAAATTAAGGATATTATCAGGAGAAAGATCGTTTAGAGACATATGTCGCGATTCATTTCAAATAAAAAATACTTTTTGTATGTTTTAGTCATTGTAGACGTGAAAACAAATTATTCAAAGGAGTCGAAATAAAAAGTTTCAGAATTATTTCTGTATTTATCAGTTCTTGATAAACAATAAACTTATGACATGTCTCTCCAACAGCCACTTCTGTAGTCAATCAGTGATAGTATATATTCAGAAACATAAAGTTTAAGCAACGGGGGACTTATCTCCTGGAGCATACCATGACAACTATAGATCTTACCACCATATTGTTACCACAAAGTTGTCCTCCGTATCTAGTTCCATTCTGATATTAGCCAAAGAAATTAATTTGAAATAAATTGCTTTAACGTTTTCACATGAGAGGATATGTACATTTTCCTTTGAAACTGGTATGCTGGATGGACAATCTACAAATAATTTGCTTTGTCAAGATCGCATGTCACATTTTACAAACGGATCTCTCGAAACAAGAGTAAAGAGGTTCTTTCCCGACAATATTTACCTTGTGTCATCGTGCTTTCCAGGAAGTATGATAATACTACACATCGGATGTACGTGCATACTAGTATAACATCTTTGAACGCCTCCTACATCGTAAGAGTTAGACATATTAAACTTTACATCTGGACACATGACACTATGGTGACAAAATGATTATATGGCGACAATGGAAATTTAACATTAGTATGGCATTATAACGAAAAATGGAAAAATTAATGTTGAGAGTAATATGGATTTTCTCTTTTCACTATAAATAAAAATTGTTTTAGATACAAAAATGACTCTATGGCGACAAGAAGAAAGCTAATGTTAAAATTGAACGTCGTATTTCCCTCGTATTTATATATTCTTTTCTTGATGATAATTACAGGGCGATTAACATACGAGGAATTATCGGTGTTGAAGAAAAGAGCACGACCTGATAAAGGAAGCCGATTAATAAAATATTACCGGGCATTATCTATCATGTAAGCAGCAATATTGGCAATTCCAAACTTGTTGGTTGGAACAAACTCCTCCGTAATTTACCAAGATCAAATCTTCACGTGTGATTTATAGGAGTTTAATGAGGTTTGCTTTATTTTCGATGACCTGAAAGTACTGACTTGAATCAACCAAATTTTCCTCTATTCTCAATGTTCAACGTTTAGCCAGCTTTCCTTTGTCTTGTGGTAGGAAGTGCTAAATTGTGTACATTTTGAACAATCGGTATCCACGTCCACGAATGAAAGCAATTTGACACTCAACCACGTTCCTGTCAATGCACATTATTGCACACCGTGACGACAAGGTTGGTGTTTATTATACGTATCAGCACTCATAGTAAATCGAGGGAAGCTATCAGCTTTCGAAGACCATGATGTGGTACAAGATCTTCCGTGGAAAAGAAAACAGTTGACCAAGCCTTTCTACTATCAGATATGTTCTGTGTCAATGTGTTCTGCCAACATTTCATTGTGACCGATAGGAAATCAATCATATTTACACACCAAAGGGTACAAAGAACACACATTGATATATTCTCCATTATATTCATCTCCTTCGTACAACAAACATGTTGCATTGATCCGTCTCCCAGACAAACTATCCTGTTGATTCAAGGGCTCAATGTTCACCACATTAAGTATTCGAAGATGCATTGTCATCCTGGATCTATTATGAAAAGTTGATCGTAGTAGTGTACCAACATTTATACCACTTGGTGACCTTGACCTTCTAAAATCTAACGTTGCTAGAAAGTTTTGTTGTACAAACTTCTAATGTGAACTATCTCAAAGTTATTTCAGATTTATATGAGGATAACAGGTGCTGTATCCATGGAGTAAATATGTTTTATCTGTACACTGTGAAAGGGTTAATAAATACCAACCATCCACAAAATAAGATCCAATCTTCTTTTTCTACCGTATCTAGCATTTCTTCTTGAAAATCAAAATCGTCTGAAGAGTGGGCTTGGTTCCAGACGCAGAAGGCTTCTCCATGTTCTGTCCACATAAGTTCTGAGTCGTAATAATTGGCTTCAGGCAAAAGAGGGAGTATCACGCCATGATTTGCTTCAGTGATGGAAACTTGTTGAAAATAGCCTTCAGCAAATTCTATCATTCCATGCGTATTAGGTAGTTTGCTCGAGAGTATAGCAAAATAACTTTTGAAAACTTTAAATTCACATTTCCTACTTTGACGTAAATGATTTGGATCACTTGATGGTCACTTGTGGATATTGAGCTCCATGTTATGGTATATGTTTCAAAATCCTGTTTAATTGTGAGAAATGACTGCAGAGTAATGAACATAGTTCCCTTAACGATGCTCATCTCATTAGTTCCAGTCAGATTCAAAATATATCAGATCAATACCTTACCTTGGCCATATTTCTGTCTTGCATTGGTCAATCAATACTTCCTCTCGTACGTTGTCATATATCTGAATACAATATCGATGATCCAGTTCGAAAACATATCCAGAAATATATCGTTTCTTTCCTGGACAAATATTTTACCTTTTACTTTCGGTACAAATATGCTGTCAAGAGGTTGGACACACTATCAATAATTTGCAAACACTTTTCTGTTGTTTGAGTTATTTCATGTGATGTTACTCGTGGCATGCCGAGTTCAAGAATGTACCCAAGCTGGATGCACATGTAATCATAACTTGTTCTTCAGGAAAAAGAGGTCTGTACGCTGAACAGCTATGGAATTCCTCGCAGCAATAAATATCTTGCTCCAGATCGATAAATCCATGCACACATTTGTTACAAGGTTATCCTTATGTAATAAATATTCTGGAACTAGCAATTATATCAAAATGACTTTGGTGATGAGTGAATACATTTTCCGATCCTCTTTAAAATGTGTTGCATTTCAGGATCTCTCTCTCTCTCTCTCTCTCTCTCTCTCTCTCTCTCTCTCTCTCTCTCAAACTTCCTGCTTATTCCAAACGATTTCTGCTTCTCTACATTGTTTGAGTCTGTTCGTTAGACTAACGTTTGTCCATGATCGTTGACGTTCTTGTGTATCATCTTTCCCTGTTTACATTAAAACTACTACAATACATCGGTCTAAATACATCTGACCTTTGTCGTTCACACTCCAGACAATGCTTCATTTAGTAGAAAGACTTTGATCCACCCATAAATTTGTGAGTCATCCACTTCTCCTAGGACTCGAGACGTGTCTCATATGAAGGGTTACTCTTCAGCATATCATGTCAGACGCATCATTCCATTGTTGTACGTTGTGAATTTTGTACAACATTTTGGAAGACATTAGTTCAGCATGTGCAGAAAATTATCTTCAACTAGGAGACTTCACACTTTCAAGGGACATAAGGTGCAATTCTTTGCAGTCGTTGTAACTTTTTGTATAGTACAATATTGGGTAGTTTGAATGTTAAAATAATCTGCAGGGGATACCAAACGCCTTTCTTTCTTGGCTACTTTGAACTCCCTTGGTCTTAGAGAGGGTGAACAGAAGGGCGGAGGAGGCGGACAACCAAACCTACAACAAGAACAAAGTACTACTACTACTACTAATAATAATAATAATAATACGCGTTTCTTCATTCTTATATTTAATTATATCAATTAGGCTTTCGAAGAGATGTACGTAAGGGAAAGCTAATTAACGTTCTACAAAAAATATAACGACAATTAATAAAATTAATTTATGTACTTTTTTCTATTTACATTGATTCATTCAATGAATTCGAAAATAAAATCAGTTGACCGGAAAGTATAACAGAAAGACACATATCTAAGGCAAAGGAAATACAACCAGACATTATACAATCTATCACTAATACGAGAAAGGTATATTAAATAATAGCTTTTATAAAACCACCCCAACTGAATCTTTTAGATAGAAACCAACTGATTTAGATGTCTGAAATGTCATCAAGGATCAACCTTTACTGATAACAACATTTTACCTAATTATCTCCGGATGATTACCAGCTAACACTGCTAATTTTTTCTGCCGTTAGATCCTGCATGTGAATAATAACAATTACGATCATGGACTTAAGATTTTGTGTTAAACTAACGATGTTTATAAATATATTTTTAACATCTCTTTCAACTGACTAAAAATGAAAACACAAAATAAAAACCATGCCCAGATATTTTATATCCAGGCCCTGATCTATATGCGTGCATACTATCCTGACGCATACATGTATTCTGCCCTTCCCCACTCCCCCACCCCGCCCCACCCCAGATCTCCAATTCTGCAATCACCGCAAGTGTAGGCGAGCTGGTTATCTTTCAAATCAGTTTCCTCATCTATTCATCTTAAGATAAGTCAGTTTAGGTAGTAAGATTAAACCCAGATCATTTTGTTCAAATTGATCAGTTAATAGCATGTTATTTAGTTACATATGTCGTCAATATAATACTAATCTGACATGTCATTTGGCAATTAACTTTTACCCATATTTTCTACCTTCTCCTCATTAATATTTGACATCATTATATTTTTCTTTCAGATGGAGTTAATCATAACTATCGTCTGGCTGCTCAGCCTAACGACGGCAAAAAAATGCAACACCTATTCAGGAAGCACACTCACTGTGTGTCAATTGTGTTCCGTGCAAATGTACAAGGGACATTGACAATCGCCTGATTGTGTATTGCTCCAAACTGAACCTGACAAATATTTCAACGATGCCAGACGACACTGTTTTCCTTTCCTTGAGCGACAATGATAATAATGGTAGAAAACAAAACCTTTTCCAATCTTCCACATCTGTTATTGTTAGATCTATCAAGCAACTCTGTGCGATAATTAGACTTGAATGGATTTCATGGACTGGTGAACTTGAGGCATCTTGACCTTAATAACAATAGTGTATTCCATGAGCTGAAGAATCTTTGTTATCTCAGCATCCAAAATGTCCAAGCAACGAGAGACAACTCTTCCTATCCTCGTGAAACTTTTGCTGAGCTAATATCTTTGACCACATTAAAAATTGATGGAGAACCTAACGCCATATTTGGACTAGGGTTTTCAAATCTCACCCGTCTTCGCATGCTTAAACTATCAAGCGATAAATGCAATATAGAATCATTATTTAACAACACGTTTGTAAATCTACCTTTCTTGACTGACTTAGGTATATCCTACTGTTTCATCCGTAGAAATGAACCTGGTGCATTCATCCCGTTAAGACATCTCCAATATTTAAATATCTCATACAATGTAGATCTTGGTTTAGATAGACTGTGAAATGCGTCATTTGGGTTCATCAATGGTTCAATACTTATTTTGATAGCCAACAAATTTTATCCAACGTTCCACTTGAGTATTCAATTAAACATCGCAGATTTAGAATTTTTAAATCAAACAAATATCGATGATTTGTATCTGGAAGACAATCAAATCGAGCTTATAGAGAGCGACTGGGGCAATGTTTGTCCAAAATCAGTGGAGAAATTATCCGTTGTCGGAAACAAATTTACATTCGGTTTATACGTCTTTCAGGGCTACAGCTGCAGAAGTCCGAAAATTTTGGATGTAGGCTATCAGCACCAGTCACATAGGCCATTCTCCCCCATAAGCAAGGCACTGTATGCAAGCAAGCACTTTGAAGATTTTCCACTTGTAACCGATTTTGAAAGTTGCGTATACGTTGCAAATAGAGCCAACTGCATTGATAATAACGAGAAGAACATTTGGGAATTCTTGTCATGTTGCAACATATCCAGTACTTATAGATCTACGAGGCATTCAAACAGTATGCCACCCGCTATGCGGAGCAAAAGCACTTAAAATTTAATGGCAAAGAAGAAAACATTAAGAGAAGAAATGTTTCTGCCAAAAATAGCGGCTTTAGCGGTGTTGAATTCCCTATCATTGTCCCTCCTGACATGGTGGAGTTTCATTTTCAATTTGCGCAACTTAGATACAAGATACCCGAAATAGAATTTAGAAATAGTTTAATCACATTTATAAACGTCTCATGTAACTCCTTCTATAAATTAATAGGGCCATTGGTGGGGCTGGAAAAACTT
Source organism: Megalonaias nervosa (assembly GCA_016617855.1). NCBI lineage: Eukaryota > Metazoa > Mollusca > Bivalvia > Unionida > Unionidae > Megalonaias > Megalonaias nervosa. The sequence continues at coordinate 22,556 of JAECUM010035842.1, forward strand.
AAAACCGTGGACGCTTCTCACAATTTATGCTCATATATGAATGACAGATTCCATGAAAATTTGAATAAAGTTTAATAACTCTTTCTTGAAGATAATTTACTTGGCCTCATTTTGGCGAAAGATAGTGACGGAAGGATATTAGAAAAATTAAATAATCTTAGAACATTAGTTTTGGTAAATAATCAAATTACGCCACCTCCTTTCTAAATATTTTCAGGACTTCATAGTCTCGAAATTTTAGATATAAATCAGAATTTTCTGCAGACATTTAACATCCGAATAGATCAAATGAATGTCCATCGTCCAAATGTGAGTCAGAACCTACTGAGTTCCCTTCCAGCCAATGTACGAAGGCAACTGACTGATCAGGTCAATATGAAAAATGTCACGGTCGATTTGACAAATAATCCATTTCAATGCGACAGTAGTACATTAGAATTCATGAAATGGGCATACGATGAAAAGAGTCGAATAACATTCATTGGCTTTGATAGTTATACTTGTCAAGTAAATGACAACGAACAGTCTTTCGTGAAGATAGATAATCTAATTTTAGGATTGAAAAAAGTGTGCTAACTAAACGGTAGCTATTTCGATCTTATCTATTATTGTTGTACTATTTTGTCGTTGTACTCATAGCAGGGGTGATGTATCGGTACCGTTGGAAACTTCGATACCTCTACTATATGACCAGGAGGAGGTACAAAGGCCACAGTGGCCTATGCGAAAACGACAGAGAAAACTACCAGTTTGATGTGTTTTTGTCTTATGCAGATAACAATCTAAGATTTCTAAACTTCACGCTTCTTCCAAAGGTGGAGAGTGAGGGACTTCATTTGTGCATTCATCACCGTGATTTTCTGCCAGGGGAAGAAATTTTAGCTAGCATCACCAATGCCACCCATCGCAGCAGAAAGACAATAGTTCTGCTCGATGATGACTTTCTGAGTAGTTACTGGTGTATGTATGAACTAAACATGGTTAGAATGGAAAGCGTTTACTCAAAAAAAAGGAGAAAATATCTTTATTTTGCTTCTCAAGGAAGAGATGGACAAAAGCAAACTTCCATTAGAATTATTGTAACTTATTCACATAAACACCTACACAGAACTTCCAGAAGACCTTGTAAACATCGATATACAATTTATTTGTAGTAGACTTAGAGAAAGTATCATAGACTAATATGAAATGAAAATGTTCTATATTTCATACAAGATTAACAATAAACATATGGGCATGCTCTAAACATCGCAAGGGGTAGGTCCAGGTGGGGAGTATGCAAGAAAACCGGAAAGCTACCTGGTGTAAGTTTAGTTTACAGTTAGAACGTTACAATTATGCCCTGGCTTACAATGCAGGAGCAATATTTCTCGAGACTTAAATTATATGAAATTTGTTATATACTGTTAGTGGTTAGTGCCATATAATATTGCCGTCCATTCTATTAAATGAAGTGGGAAACGAAATGTGTATTTTTGCGCATATTATTATGTGGATGGATTATACATTGTTGATAGCTGAATCAGTTTATCGAAGCAATCAAAGAGATTGTTTCCATCCCTTTGGTAATCCAGAGTGGTACAGTTTCGAATTGTAAACGCTTTCATTTAATATTTTAAGCTAACTCCCACCTACATTAAGAATAACGAGAGAGCACGTACAGCAGCCAAAGCTGGCCTGTAATCAACTTCGTATGAATGAAATATTCAGTAAAATAACTTTTAGTATTAAACATGTTCTATCTGCTTGACAAAATATGAGGAATGTGAGTTATTAAGCCATTCGTTGACACGTAGCATCCCCAAAAGTCGTATGGATGAGGTAGTATTGTGTTGTTTACTTAATGTACACACATACCTGACTATCTGAATAGTGATCTTTGATCAGAGTGAATACACTGAGTGTACAATGACATATGATCACGTCTTATTAAATTGTATCGTCTTGAACCAATTGGAATAGAATTTATTTTGAATGTCAGCTCGATTAAACGCTTTTGTGTATATCCCACCAGAGGAAATGTCGGACCTTCTAAAAGAGTGTTGTTTCTACGAAAATTTTAAGCCTTCATTTTAAAGTATTTGTTTATATCCGATTTTTGTACATTGTATATAGAATTAAACAAATTCTAACACATTGACATCGTATATTTTTTATTTATATATCTAGCTATAAATGACATTTATTTAGAAGGGAGTATCCTCCTGAATATTTTAACATTTTCTATATTGTGTCATTCTCAGAACCTTACGTTTAATAGGCACCATTTAGCCTGGATTGTGCTGATGTTTTGATATATCCTATGCACACGTGGTAGTATTTTCTTTCCAGTCCAATTATGACTATCACATCATCTTGTTGTTGTTGTTATTGTTGTTGTAGGGTTTAACGTTATATTTCAGCACAAGATAGGCGGCCAATCTTGTGCTGAATTGTAAACGCTTTCATTTAAAAGTTTGAGCTAACTCTCATCTAGATTATGAATAACGAGACAGCACGTTCAGCACAAGATGGCGGCCAGTATAAATGGTGCAGGAAGAACCCGATAAAATCCTGGAAAGAACCACTGACCCACAAGAAGCGACTGGTAAGTTTTCTCACACACCCACACTAGCCGAACCCAAGGCTCTAACCCACGCAGACAGAGGTGAGATAGCAGTGATCCGTAACGGTGAGCGCTTTAGACCACTCGCCCACTCGTGGACCCACATCATCTTGTAAACTTTTGCGAGGGATAAAAGTCTATAGGTTGTAATTATATTTATTTGAAAAAATACAGTATGATCATTGTAAAATCGCGATAATTAGAAAATGTATGTGAGTTGATTTTTTAAAACTGAAGTATTACAAAATATTAGTGGACGAAGCCATTGTAATTTCATACACTTAATTCTCGAAATAATTGAGCAAGACGCTCAAACTCGAATATGAATGGGGCAAGTGCCTTTAAGCTAACCATATTTCGAGCTGCTGACAGATCTCCGACAAGCCATCATATGCGGATAGACCGTTTGGACCGTGGAATAAGACATAAGGTAAATATTATTTCAAGTTATTAGGAAAACATCAGAATTATCACTGTGCAGATTTATCCTGTTATTCCATGGTTGTCAAATTGCGATAAATTGCTTTTGAGTCTTTCACGCTGTTTCTATTATTTCTATCGACATAAATACAAGTTTGAGATTGATTTCATAGTTTTGACAGCACTAAACTCGAGTCAGCCAATTAGACGTCTTGTTTAGTTTTACTGGTCGGAGAATGTTCCGTAACGTTACTATTTAGAGGGCTCAGTACGATTCAGTCTGGTTAAAAGCAGATCTCTGCTTTCCTGCGTGAAGATCTGACGACCACTTAAGGGTCATGTTCTGGTGACCTTTGAATTAGTCAATGGAAATGCAGTTTTCAAAAATCTGAAAGTGAATTAAAATGTTCGGTACACATTCCTGCTCATCATCGATACTGCTCAGTCTCCAAAGGCGAAGATATATGACCTCATCTGACTGATTGATAACATTAGAGATTATGGTAAAAAAAACATAGGTAACTAGAACATGACCCCTAACAGTGGAGATCTGATTATGGTCAGATTGCAGTACGTATTCAATAAGAGCGTAAACGCAGAAGTTGATAAATTACATGAAACTGAGACATCTCAATGTACGACAAATAAGTAACCTTCAAACTTCCAAAATTCATTATTGCGTTAAAGAAAAGCAACGATCTGTTGAAACCATTATGATATGTGTATGCATATGACATGGAGTAACACACACACACACACACACACACACACACACACACACATATATATATAGTAGAGCATATATATATATATATATATATATATATATATATAGTTGTTATATATATATATATATATATATATATATATATATATTTTCATGTAGGATCGTACAATAATAACAAGAGAAAAGAGTGAAGTCAACAAGCGTTGTATATTTTAACAAAATAATTTATTTCCCTACAAAACAATGTAAAAATTGGAAAATAGGACTTACGGTTTATGAATATAATCCAAAATTTAATCCTAAGAATGAAAAATACAAGTCCTATCACTAAATAGTTCTATTAGAATCCAGGTTCGAATCTCGACGACGTTCCAATATGGACGGCGATGACGTCAGATGTGGTCCTTGTACAAATAGCAACAATTCCTCAATTGAATCACAGTTTATGTTTCCGAATAATTCCAGAATAAATTTCGACTGAATTTCTTTCTCCCATAATTTATAAAACAATACACTCGTTTGGTTTTCTAGAGAATAAATTATTAAGTTCCAAAAACAAATGAACTTCGAAAACAATCTGGTTTCAACAATAAAAACCTATCCAACCTTCAAGGTTTCCAAGAAATACTGACTGAAGAGAGCTCAGGAAGGGTATTATATCCACCCGACTCATCATCCCGTTCTCGCGAGACAGACTACGTGGTCTCCTAACACTTGAAACAGCGCAATAGGAAAAATGCAATTCGTCACGTAGCAAGAACCCCTATCTACTTTCATTCTGAAATAAATCTAAAAATAAAACATTGTTTATTCAGACTAGACGAAATGACCTTGGCAATAGCCAATCGTTTTCGCATAGCGCTTACACTACCGCTGACCAAGGTGAACAAAAAATATTGCTCATGTAACACATTTTACGTCTGAGATAAACAACATTACTAAAAGAAAATATCGAATCCCGTGAAAATAATCATTACAATGAAATGTAATAAAACAAAAATAAAATAAAAAAGAACTTTAAAACTAACACACAAGCAATTTAATTACATATACGTAACAATATATATATATATATATATATATATATATATATATATATATATATATATACTTATATATATCCTGTATATATATGTGTGTGTGTGTGTGTGTGTGTGTGTGTGTGTGTGTAGAGAGAGAGAGAGATAGAGAGAGAAAGAGAGAAAGAGAGACAGAAACAGAGAGACAGACAGGTGTCATCTTTTTCCTACGTTAATACATTTAATTGTTTGGCGCAAAAATAAAACAGTCGATATGTTTGCAAGTGGAAAATCCATCATTTATAATATTTGTTGTCTTCTTTTTGCACCACAAGATGCCATTTTCCTATTAATGTAGAAAAATACCATTTTCATTTCAGCACCCCTCTTTTTTTAAGTTCATCTCAGTATTGGTCACATTCATTGGCTGATCATACAAATATTAGCGAATTGTGTGAGCTCTTGATCTGGGGTGAAAAAATATGTGTCAATAAATAACATTTGTGATATTTTGGAAGATATTTTACCTTATCTTTACAAGGAAGCGAATCAAACTGCGAGATACAGCGTCATACAGAGTTGTTCACATTGTTGTCTTAGAAGTGATATAACTACTATAATAATTTATACGCAGGGTGGTAACAGTTTCCGTTTGTGTGTCAAGCTCACATTGGGTTTTTTTTTTTTTTGTTGTTGTTGTTTCTTGCCGCAGACATATGAAACATATTGGCACACACAATCACTGATCTAATCTAACATTCTGAATTTACCTTTCCTTTCCAGTTGATATTTTCATTTATAGAAATTGAAAAAACACGGAAGGGAAAAGTATGCACAAGCAAGCCGTTTCCCAGCGCGCGCGCATACAAAGACTCATATGGAAACATTTTCATTTCATAATCGATGAAAATATGTAATTTGGGATTCCATTAACACCGACTGAATTCCCAAACATTTTGAAAATAGATTCTGTGGAGGAGGTATACCTTTCAAGAATTACTTCCATTTTCAAAGACAATAGCTGCACACACACATTTCAACGCACACTTATTCGTAATAATATTTATATTATTCTTGTATCTCTACTATTTGGTACATGAAACTATTTTTTATTAATGAAGCATGTAAACATGCCACAAATATTTAACAATCCATGAACAACCAATTTAAACCAAGACGCCTCTTGTGTTACTTTGCTAGAACCGAATTCGATACGACTTTGCAACAAGAGTAGCAAATTATATGAAATGTCATCATTGATGTGGCAGATAATTCAAGAATTTAACCTGTAATTAAAATACATTGGCACTCGTTCACCTAACAGCTACAATTTCTGATTAAAGTATATGTCCGCGATCAAATTTAAAAGCTGGTGTGTTCTGGAATGTATAACGTGCTTATTGTTTTCTTTAATGTGACAAGTGTTCAATAAATTATGGAAGCTTCCCATAAATCTTTTCATATACAAAGTTGAACTTGCTTAACATTTGCAAAGTCTTGAACGACTGTTTCCGACAGTATTAGTAACGTCTATTTCTTCAAAGTCTTTGACTTACTTAATTATCTTTCATTGTAGCCGTTTATCATCAATATAGCAGTGCATATTACCAAGTGCACGACCGATCCGGTAGCTTAGTGGTTAGAGCTTCCACCTCTGATGCGGGAGGTCGTGGGTTCGATCCCCGGCCGAGTCATACCAAAGACTTATGTAAATGGTACAAACAGCTGCCTTGCTGGGCGCTCAGCATTAAGAGGTTAGTGTTAGTACTGGTCGGCCTGGTGTCAAGATAACGTGACTAGGTAGAACATCATGTTACATGTCTGCGGCATGATGCCCAGTGCTAGACATCACTATAAACTGCCCACTGCAGACATCGTAGCGATATGAATGAAAAATTGTTAAAGCTACGTTAAAAATCCAAATCACACACACACACACACACACACACACACACACACACACACACACACACCAAGAGTACGTCCAAATAGTACAACTAGGAACAGTGAAAATAACAGCGAATATTACCAAGAGCATGTACATTTGTAAAATCGCCTACCATGAATATAACAGTACATATTACCAAGATCAGGTCCAATAATATAACCGCGTACGATGATTATAACAATGCATATTACCAAGTGCATATCGATTAGTACAACCGCGTACCATGAATATAACAGTCCATCTTATCAAAGGCACGTACGTTAACGTGTCAATGCGAGGATCGGATAATTGCTTCAAGGCTACTTTGTTTCTCTCTCTCTCTCAAAAAAAAAAAAAAAACGTTTGGTTTGATGTGGAATCTGAATGATGCCTTGCAGTAATTGATGTGCTGTCACCGTAAACCATCGTAAGACTTGTTTGAGACTGGCTTCTAAGACACGAGCACGTATTTGTGGATTTTTTTTCGCGACTGATACCGTACAAGGCACGAATCAATTTGATGGGAAGATGAGACTGAAGGGACGTCATGTTGACGATGTGTGAGACAGAGCCAAAGTAACCGAGGTTTTTATAGATATTTTTGGGGTGATTGTGATTGTTGTTAAGTCGACGAAGGGGACGTGTACACGACAGGTCCTCCATCTTGGCACCAGTGGTGAAACAGATGGGTACGAAATTGCAAATAATCGAGAGTGGTGGGTTTTAAATCCACGAGTAAATAAGCGTGTGGGGTTTGAGTGGCATTGTCGTACGCATGAGTCAGCCAAGGTGTTCCTAAGTGTTTGGCTAAGACTTGCACTTGCGATTTATCTCTAGGGCTTTTAAACAACACCACCTAATGAGCATTGAGACTGATGGTACGATGGGCTTTACTTTGTTGAAACAAATTTTGGGTGATGTAAATGACACCGGCATTACGATGATGCCCTTTTCGCGTAAAACAGAGTTTAATTTCTTCTTCGTCTTCTCCTAACATGTCGTCAAAAATAACCAGATGGGTTTGACTAGGGTCAGACATGATCCCGTCGTGTTCGCCAGTATTGCCTTCCACAAAGACGATGGAATCGTCTTGACTTTCTCGCAGAAGGCTGTACGCCGATTGCCACTCTTTGTAACACCACACGATTCGTTGAGGTGGATGATCGATCAAATGATGTTCATGTTCGATCAAACGTTTGACAAATTCGGTTTTGCCTGAACCGCTAGGTCCGGCAATGAGCATGTTAAAGGGATGGCGAAGACACAAGGCCTCCCAACTAGTCCTATCCACGTGTTCGTCAATGACTTTGACAGTGGAGGAAGAGGGAGCAGAGACAGTAGAGGTAGCCATAGTAGTGTAAGAAATGTCACTTTTGACACGAAGACAGAAGAGACAAGAGTTTTTATACTTTTTTCAGGACACGTTTATTGTCATCTTTAATTGTGAACAACACGAAAGACAAAAATACATAAAAGCCAAATGGTTAAGTACATGAATATAAGACACATGAAAACTATCATAGTGGAATATCAACAAGTCTCTGTACAACATTTGTGGTGATCAAGAGGTGGAATTGTAGGGACAGTGTGTAATGTTCTTACAGTCTCTACACTCTTTGGCACAGTCACACAAGTGTCTTCCCGGAATGGTCTTTCGGGGATGACGATAACGGTCCTGTCCTGTCCTGAAGGGAGTGGTTCTTCTGGGACTGGTAGGCCGTTTTTATACCTCTTTTTGTCGGAGGCAATAAGTGTATTTTCTGCAAAGAGATGGTCGTACTCCAGTGGCAAATCTAAATTGTTTAGTCACTAACTTGCACATCACACACCGTTCAGAAGTGTCCTCTTGAACGAAGTTTACGTTGTGTAAAAGATTTTGTTAACCCTCTAACTCTTCTTCTCATTCGTTTTGCAGATAATGTGTGTGTGTTTTGTGCGTTCGCGTCTGTTTGTGTGGATAGTATATGTGGTGTGTTTTATGCATTCTCGTTCGTTTGTGCGGATAGTATATAGGTGTATGTTTTATGCATTCGCGTCCGTTTGTGTGGATAATATGTATGTGTGTGTTTTATGCAGGTATGCAGGTGTACAATGCAGTTGTCCTGACGTGTCTCTTGTATGGCTGTGAAATGTGGACTGTATACCGAAGGCACATCAGTCGGTTGGAACAATTCCACCAGCGCTCCCTGAGAGCCATCATGAGGATCAAGTGGCAGGACCGAATCCCCAATCAGGAAGTCCTTGATAGAGCAAACACAACAAGCATCGAAGCCAAACTGATCCAGGCCCAGCTTCGTTGGACCGGCCATGTTATCCGCATGGATCAAAACAAAATCCCAAAGCAACTGTTCTTTGGCGAGCTAGTCCAAGGCAACCCAAACCAAGGCCGCCCTCACAAGAGGTACAAAGACAACCTCAAGACACACATCAAATGGGCAGACCTTCAACCCCATCAGCTCGAGCTCGCTGCCTCAGACAGAAGTCACTGGCGAGCCCTGACCAGAAAAGCCAGTTCCACCTTCGAGGCTGACCGCCGCCAGCGTCTTGCTGCAGCCCGTGAGAGACGTCACAGAGCTGCGTCTCAGCCACCCCCAAGTACAGGTGTCCCATGCCCCACCTGCAACCGCCTGTGTTCATCGGAATTTGGACTCCGGAGCCACAGACTCGTCCATCGTTGATGAGACTGCACAACATGTCTTCCTCGGCCCCCGAGAGACTACCAAGAGAGAGAGAGAGAGAGAGAGAGAGAGAGAGAGAGAGAGAGAGAGAGAGAGAGAGAGAGAGAGAGAGAGAGAAAGAGTGTGTGTTCATGCATTCTCATTCGTTTGTGTAGATAGTATGTATGTTTGTGTTTTATGCGTTCTCGTCCGTTTGTGTGGACAGTGTAATGTGTGTGTGTTTTATGCGTTCTCGTACGCTTGTGTGGATAGTATAATGTGTGCGTGTTTTATGCGTTCTCGTACGTTTGTGTGGATAGTATATATGGATGTTTTATGTGTTCGCCTAGCGTTTGTGTGGATAGTAGAATGTGTGTTATATGCGTTCGCCTAGCGTTTGTGTGGATAGTAGATAATGTGGTGTTTTATGCGTTTTCGTCCGTTTGTGTGGATAGTATATGTGGTGTTTTATGCATTCTCGTCCGTTTGTGTGGATAGTATAATATGTGTGTGTTTTATGAATTCTCGTCCGTTTGTGTGGATAGTATATATGGGTGTATTATGTATTCGCGTTCGTTTGTGTGGATAGTATAATGTGTGTGTGTGTGTGTGTGTGTTTTATGCGTTCGCGTCCGTTTGTGTGGATAGTAGATGTGTGTATTTTATGCGTTCGCGTCCGTTTGTGTTGATAGTATATATGGTGTGTTTTATGCGTTCGCATTCGTTTGTTCGGATAGTATATGTGGTGTGTTTTATGCATTCGCGACAAAGACCCTTTTCAGGGCCACTCCACTGCCTGGAAAAGATTTATTCTTTCTTGCCCAAAAAGAAATTTTTAGTTGTTGTATAGTTTATGTTCAACTCACAAAAACATTATTCTCTGTTGCAAGTGTCCAGTACCGTGACGTCACCCTACCTGTTCCATTCATATTGTTCCCATACAAAATTCCCATTGACGCTATAGTCTCCCAGGATGTGCCATTTGACGCTATAAATCTTGAAGCTATAGTACAAAGTAGGGTCCCGTAATGCTAATTCCCATTGACGTTATAAATCTTGACGCTATAGCAGAAAAAGTAGGGTCCCGTAATGCTAATTCCCACTAACGCTATAGTATCCCTTATTTTAATTTTTTATTTACA
>JAECUM010035844.1:0-29590 GCA_016617855.1 Megalonaias nervosa
TCGGACACTGTTGATCTTGGAGCAATAAATCTTTGGAATTCGGAAATTATGAAAAATCTGGACCAGAAACTTTTACATTTGCAACAACAAGAAAGGAATGAACTTAAACAGTTATTATTCAAATATGAGCACTTATTTCTGGATATTCCTACAAGGACAAACAAATTTTTTCATGACGATGAAATTGTAGATTCAAAACCTGTGAAACAACACCCATACAGGATGAACCCTCTCAAACAGGAATAGTTGAAAAAGGAAATTCAGTATTTGCTGGAGAACGATTTCATAGAGCCCAGTAAAAGTGATTGGAGTTCAACATGTATATTTGTTCCGAAACCAGATAAAACTTTCCATATGTGCACTGATTATAGGAAGGTGAACAGTGTGACAAAAACAGATTCATTTCCATTACCAAGAATCGATGACTGTATTGATAAAATTGGAAATGCCAAGTACGTCACCAAATTTGACCTTCTGAAAGGATTTTGGCAAATTCCATTAATGGAAAGAGTACAGGAAATTTTGGCATTTGTGACTCCAGACGGACTCTATCAATATAAAGTAATGCCATTCAGGATGAAGGGTTCCCCAAGTACCTTTCAACGTTTGATGAATATGATTACCTCTGGTCTAAATAATTGGGATGCTTACATCGATGATGTCATCATCTACAATGACATCTGGAAAGAACATCTAGCCTCGGTTCAAAAATTCTTTGAAAGACTCACTGATGCAAATTTGACAATCAATTGATCTAACAGTGAGTTTTGCCATGCTTGTGTAACATTTTTAGGACATATTGTGGGACATGGTCAAGTTAAACCTATAGATGCTAAGGTCAAGGCTATGTCTGATTTCCCTGTGCCTGTCAGTAAAAAGCAACTGATGCGATTTTTGGGTATGGCTGGATACTACTGAAAGTTTTGTTCCAATTTTTCTAATATTGCTGAAACTCTGACACACTTGTTAAGTAAGATAAACAAGTTTCTTTGGACTGAAAAATGTCAGGAGGCTTTTGATAGATTAAAAGCCATACTCAAAAATGCGCCGGTTCTCACAGCTCCAAATTTCAATCAGTCTTTTAAATTATCTGTGGATGCAGGTGATGTTGGGGTTGGAGCAGTATTGATTCAAGAAGACAGAAATGGTATTGATCACCCAGTGTGCTATTTCTCTAAGAAATTAAATAAGCACCAAAGAAATTACTCAACAATCGAGAAGGAATGTCTGGCTTTAATGCTGGCATTAGAGCATTTTGAAGTTTACATTAGCTCAGCTCGTTCTCAGGTTGTTGTGTTTAGTGATCACAGCCCCCTTACTTTCATCTACAAGATGAAAAATAAAAATCAAAGATTATTAAGGTGGAGTTTGTTTTTACAAGAATATAATCTTAACATAAGGCATATCAAAGGAAAAGACAATTTGATTGCAGATGCACTTTCCCATGTATAGAAATATTATTTCAAATAAACTTTGTATAATTCATAAGAGTTTTCTTATGTAATTTTATTTTACCTCATGTATAATTTACATATGGTAAAAAGAAAGCTTAATTATATAAATCTCTTTTTCTTTATGGGGGGAAGTGTTACATATATGTAATTAAATTGCTTGTGTTTTAGTTTTAAAATTTCTTTTTTATTTTAATTTTTGTTTCATTACATTTTATTGTAATGATTCTTTTCATGGGATTCAATATTTTTTTCCAGTAAATTCAATTTGTTTAGAACATAAAAATATTTCTTCAGCACTATTTTTAGCTCACTTTGGTTCATAGATTTTGTAAACACTACGCGAAAACGATTGGCTATTCCCAAGGTTATTTTGGCCTACGTGTTAGTTTGAACAAACAATGTTTTATTTTTAAATTTATTTCAGTTTGAGAATTTGATTTTTAGATAGGGCTATTCTTGCATACGTGATAACTGGCATTTTTTTTCTACTGCGATGTTCAAATTAGTGTCACATAAGTCCGTCACGTGAGATACCATGTGATCTAAAATCGCGGCTTTAAACAGACGCTCTCTAGTAGATTTAGTCAGTTGTATTTTAAACCTTAATGGCTCAAGAGGTTTCAATTGTTGTTGCCAGATTGTTTTGAAGTTCATCTGTTTTTTGGATTTAATAATTTATTCTCTAGAAAACTAAACAAGTGCTTTATATTTATAAAAGTTCTGGGACAAAGAAATTTAGTGGAAATTTATTCTGGAGTTTAACGGAAACATTATAAACTGTGATTCAATTGAGGATCGGTTACCATCAGTACAGACATCTGACGTCATTGCCTCCATATTGGAATTTCATCATGATTCGAACCTGGATTCTATTAGAACGGTTCAGTGATAGGACTTGTATTTTTCAATCTTAGGATTAAATTTTGGATTATATTCACAAACCGTTAAGTCCTATTTCCAATTTTTACATCGTTTTCTAGGGAAATGAATTATTTTGTTAAAATATACAAAGCTTGTCGGCTTAACTCTTTTCTCTTGTTATTTTTGTATGAGCCTACACGTAACACAGGTCATTACATCTTAATTACTTGGATCTACTGAAACAGACACCGCTTTCAAGTCACTGAATCTTAATTAGGCAAAAGAATGAGCATTTCCTATTTCAATGGTTTTAAAATTTAAGTAGGTAGGTTGATTTTTTTTATAAACATTATATATATTTTAATGATTAGTATATATAATGTACTATGTGTTTTGACTACCTTTCGTCTGCCCAGCCTTATAATGGATAACAATTTTTGCACTAGTTGACCTCCATATGGAGGGGGAAAAAAATGCAAACTCAGCCATGGTGCTGCTGATAACACATTTTAAACATCTTAATATCATCCTGTAAATGTGTGGGCAAACTGAAGAGGAGAAAAAAACATATCTGCTGTCAGAACTTGGAAATGATTCAACAGTTCTTACATTTCCTCATGTTCTTGATTGGTTTTGTGGTTTTTCTTTTGACTTCAAGGTCACAAAACAGGATCCTGGCCCTGTAACCTATCCATGTTAATATGGAGAATACTCTCTATCTGAGTGGGTGGCATTGGAAAAGAAAATGCGAGGGGATCGGATTTGTCTTCAAAGAGGAGACTTGCATAATATTTGGTGTACAAGGTAATAATGGAGGACAGGGGTAATTTTTTTACAAATCAAGGTTCTATCAATAAAAGTAGTGACAAAATTGATGGTTTGGAGGGTTCAGGCAATACAGGGTATTTAATAATAATAATAATATAAATCATATTCATAATAATAACAATTATTATCATAATAACAATACTTGATGGCTTGGATAGTTCAGGTAATACAACATTAAACAGAATTTTAATAATAATAATAATAATAATAATAATAATAATAATAATAATAATAATAATAACAACTGATGGCTTGGAGGATTCAGGTAACATAACATTAAACAGGATCTGAATAATAATAATAATAATAATAATAATAATAATAATAATAATAATAACTCATGCCTTGGAGGAGTCAGGTAATACAACATTAAACAGGATCTGAATAATAGTATTAATAATAATAATAATAATAATAATAATAATAATAATAATAATAATAATAATAATAATAATAAATAAATAAATTAAAAATATTAACTTACAAGATATTGATAAACATGTTCTATTGATGATGATAAACAAATGTCTACATCCCTCTAAATACATGTAATCTTAATACATTTTTCAGTCATATCACTATGATGTCAGTGTTGCAGTTTATAGTAATGTCTAGCACTGGAGCATCATGCCACCAACATGTAGCATGATGCCCCACCCAGTCACATTATCCTGATACCAGGCAGACCAGTCTTAACACTATCCTCTTAATGACGAGCACCTAGCGAGGCAGCTGTTAATAATAATAATAATAATAATAAAAAAAAAAATATTAACTTGAAAGATATTGATAAACATGTTCTTTTGATGATGATAACCAAATATCTACATCCCTCTAAATACATGTAATCTTGACAATAAATATCACATGACTTTTCTTCTCTTTGTATCTTAAGAATAAATTGATTCAAAACTTCACAAAATATTTTGTGACAAATACTTAGCCAATTGACCTATCGCCACTTGTCAATCACGCTGGATCAATTAACCAATCAGCGAGCGTAAATTAGACACACCTCCAGGCATTGCTTAAGTCTGCCATTTTCCTCCAACAAGCTGTTTGTAGCAACAATGAATTGATTATGATAAGTATTTACAAATTTTGCAATTTGTTGATTTCTCGATCAATAACGGTGAAAAGAAGTCTTGTAATTCTGACAGTCAATATCCAGATTGTCTAAATAGAGGAATTAGATGTATTCCTTTCCTGAAACATAGGCGAAACTTCGATGGATAATGACTTGTTGCGTGTACGATCAGCTGAATAAAGACACAATTAATGGCAATTACAATGTGTTTGTTTGCATAAAAGTACGTCCCGTTGATAGCTTGAACAAAAAGAATTTGAAATTGAAAAATATATATGTAAAAGTTGACGTTTCAAGAATATAGGTGGAGAACCCCCTAACTTTCGGGCTTTGATATATATTATTTATTCTTGTATAGGAAGCACTGAACCCAAGGCTGCATTATTTTAAAGTTTGAAAATTTACACTTTAATGTTGGCTTGTCCCAAAATTAATGATTTATCATCTCGATCTTTCAGACACTAGAGTGACACTTTACTTTCTCATTGGGTTGATGGAGGGATGGGGATACAAAAATGTAATTAGTAATAAAGAAATACAAAATAAAGGTTTCAAATAATTATCTTCCGACATATTAAGCATGCATTTACATGTTTACATCAACAGACATCACTGATCAAAATTCCATCTGTTGAACATAGCAGACCTTAAAATTATTATGTACAACAGTATACTTCTAAACAGTAATTATTTACGATTTTGTTATTAATTCATATACTTCCATGGCAGCATAAACACAAGTCAGATAAAATTAACAAGGATAACATTATCTGCTAAATACATAAGCATCTTTTGAAGCAAGTTTCCTTTCATATGAATAAGTTCTTAAACAGCTTTACAATTGATTGTTATTATTTACTGTAATAAAACACTTAGGTTATTAATGTACGAGCTTGAACTACATATATAAATATTGTCTACTGCAGTATAATTAATGCAACTTTGTAATTTTATATTTTTAAGAATAATACAAATCACATTAAATAAACATATATCACTTAAACTGAAACATATCTGCCAAATACTGCATGTTTGTCGGAGGTTAAGTCATGTGATTTGGTAGGCGGAGCGATCTATCATCTGGCGTAAGGTCAATTACCTATCAACACATTTTTTATTCAGCTACACAGATGCTTTCAAAATATATCAAGGACAGTAGCAACACTGACTACTGTTTTCATTTCTTCTCTGGATTAGAATATGATCTGTGTCCCATTACAATCATGATTGCCCTTTCAAGGTCAAAAGGCCACATGAGCTAAATATAGGTCGTGCATTACTATTAGAAACACAAACTATTCTTAGTAACAGGCTGCCGACAGTATGCCAGAGATTTTGAAGTAATCACTCCAAGAAAACAACAGCACTCTGCATGACAGCAATGTTTGTGTTATATACTGTGATTGATGCCATCTTGCAAGCTTGCATGGCATACTAAAACTTTATCAAACTCATGCAAGACAAAATTTTGAAGTGGAGCAAATTTCAAAACAGCTGGACTTACCAAAAGTGGAAATAATACCAAAGACATGAGACAAGAGGGTAAAGGGTCTGTAGATCTGAAATATTCTGTATGTGTAAAATGTATTTCTTTAGTGCTAAATTCCAATCTTATTAAAATCATATCTCCACTGTTATACATGAAGATCCGACTGTGACCGCTTAGGGGTCATGTTCTGGTAACCTATGTTATTACCATAATTGCTAATTTTATCACCAAATCTGACCAAGTCTTATATCTTCATGCTTGGAGACTGAGCAGTGTGGATGAAGAGCATGAATGTGTACCAAACGATTTGATTAACTTTCAGATTTCTGAAAGCTGCATTTCCACAAATAAAAAAAAAGCCACAAAATAAAATATAATGAATTTACAATATCTTGAAACACCAAAAATGTATATACAATTTGGATTGCACCTACTTTCATTAAAATTTACAAAACAAAGTGCGCAAAGTAAGATATGGAGATGCGGAGAATTATCTGATCCTATCCAAGCCATAGTGGCTCTGTGGTTAAGCTATAGGACTCGTGGTCTGTAGGATGCAGGTTTAATTTCCACCATTGGATCAGCTACAGTGGTGTGTCCTTGGGCATGGTATTATACTCTGCTAGCCATGGAATGATATAACTTCAAAAGTTTTGCTGTGTTGTACACATACTGTGTTGAGAGCTATAAATGAAATAAACTTTATGGTCTTCAACTTTAAGTCTGCTAGGTCCATTTCAGTGGTTTGAGCCCATGCTTTCATTTATTAGTCCATACATTTTCAATTATAAGTGTCCAAATGTGGCAAAGAGTCATGATGGTTCAGTGGTAAGTATTCCAGACTTGTAACCAAAAGGGTCACAGATTCAAAATCCTACTAACAGATAAACCTTGGTCAGCTACCATCATGTGTCCATGGGCAAGGCACTCTAACTGAGATGGCATCATGTGTCCTTGGGCAAGGCACTTTAACTGAAATGGCATCAGGTGTCCTTGGCAAGGCACTTTAACTGAAATGGCATCAGGTGTCCTTGGGCAAGGCACTCTAACTGAGATGGCATCATGTGTCCTTGGGCAAGGCACTTTAACTGAAATGGCATCAGGTGTCCTTGGCAAGGCACTTTAACTGAAATGGCATCAGGTGTCCTTGGTAAGGCACTTTAAACTGAGATGGCATCATGTGTCCTTGGGCAAGGCACTTTAACTGAAATGGCATCAGGTGTCCTTGGTAAGGCACTTTAACTGAAATGGCATCATGTGTCCTTGGGCAAGGCACTTTAACTGAAATGGCATCAGGTGTCCTTGGGCAAGGCACTCTAACTGAGATGGCATCATGTGTCCTTGGGCAAGGCACTTTAACTGAAATGGCATCAGGTGTCCTTGGCAAGGCACTTTAACTGAAATGGCATCAGGTGTCCTTGGTAAGGCACTTTAAACTGAGATGGCATCATGTGTCCTTGGGCAAGGCACTTTAACTGAAATGGCATCAGGTGTCCTTGGTAAGGCACTTTAACTGAAATGGCATCATGTGTCCTTGGGCAAGGCACTTTAACTGAAATGGCATCAGGTGTCCTTGGGCAAGGCACTCTAACTGAGATGGCATCATGTGTCCTTGGGCAAGGCACTTTAACTGAAATGGCATCAGGTGTCCTTGGTAAGGCACTTTAAACTGAGATGGCATCAGGTGTCCTTGGCAAGGCACTTTAACTGAAATGGCATCAGGTGTCCTTGGTAAGGCACTTTAAATGATATGACATCATGTGTTCTTGGGCAAGGCACTTTAACTGAGATGGCATCATGTGTCCTTGGGCAAGGCACTTCAACTGAAATGGCATCATGTGTCCTTGGGCAATACATTTTAACTGAGATGGCATCATGTGTCCTTGGGCAAGGCACTTTAAATGAGATGGCATCATGTGTCCTTGGGCAAGGCACTTTAAATGAGATGGCATCATGTGTCCTTGGGCAAGGCACTTTAAATGAGATGGCATCATGTGTCCTTGGGCAAGGCACTTTAAATGAGATGGGATCATGCGTCCTTGGGCAAGGCACTTTAAATGAGACGGCATCATGTGCCCTTGGGCAACGCACTTTAAATAAGATGGCATCAGGTGTCCTTGGGCAAGGCACTTTAAATGAGATGGGATCATGCATCCTTGGGCAAGGCACTTTAAATGAGATGGGATCATGCATCCTTGGGCAAGGCACTTTAACTGAAATGGCATCAGGTGTCCTAAGACAAGGCACTTCAATTGAGATGGCACTAAATAACCTACTTGCAATGCCCTATAATACCATACTAAACGAAACCAGATGTGGCAAATACCAGTGTAGATCAGCATGCAACACATGTTCAGAGAAGTCAGTCATCTAAATATGCTAGAAATTACATACAATGGTATTTGTGGGAAAACTACACATAAGCTGGAATTTGCAACATCTGAAAATCAACTTGTCATTAATCAACGAATGCTTCAGAAGTAGTTGTTCCATGCAACTGGAAACTATACATACAATCATACATACATACATACATACATACACTTTTAAGTCAGGAACAACTGCAAACTGCATAGACCCTGATATGCCATCACATAATGCGCTGGCAGATCCAGGCCTGTGCAGTTTCTTACGACTAATCCGTACAACAAACGACCAAGACCTTGATCTGCCATTGCATTATGTAATGGCAGATCAGGATCTATGTTGTTTGCAGTTGGACTCAACTTGTTGGCAAGTATATACAGCAGTCAAAACTGGAGTATTTATGTCTTTTAATAATTGGTATTTTTACACAGCTCGAGATCAAAGCAATCCAAAAATCGTCAGGGGCCACAGGTAAGTGGTCTCCGGTGTTCACATTTACAGATCACTCTGATATCTCATACAAGTATGAGTCTCAGCTGAACCATTGTAGGTATCTGAGAAAGCTTGCCAGTAGCTTCCCATGGGTCAGTGGTTCTTCCCAGGCTTTCCCTGGGTTCTTCCTCCACCAGATATACTAGCCACTATGTATAGCCTATCTTGTGTTGAAAACTGGCATTAAACCAACAACAACCACCACCTTCATAAAATCAACACTTACTGCATGGCTTGAAATGATGTGATGACTAAATTATGAGGTCACTGATATGACAAATTTTTATACAGAGGTACCTTATGAACTCAGGGAAAGACCGGCTGCTGTGGTGGCCATATTGGACATCAAATCAGCACCATTTTCATTTAGGACCAACTAGAGATCATGGGAAGTTCTCTGGTGAAAACTCCATGACAATATGACTTTCCATCCATAAAAGTCATAAGAAGTCTTTTAGTGAAAACTCCATGTTGATATGACAATCTATTCAGAAGGAGTAGCAGTAACAAAATTTTCCAGTTGGCATATATGGAGTCCATATCTGAAATCAGATCAGCACCATTTTCATTTAAGACCAATCAGAAATCGTAAGAAGTCTTCTTGTGAAAACCCCATGTCAACATGACTGTCCATTCCTGAGCAGCAGCAATTACAAAACTTTGAAGATGGCTGCTGCGGTGGCCATATTAGATATCAGATCAGCACCAATTATACTCAGGACCAGCTAGACATCATGAAAACCCCATGAGCATATGACCATGTCTTCAAAAGGAGTAGCAATAATAAGATTTTAAGACGGGCAATGTAGTGGCCACAATGGATGTCCAGGTGACACCATTTTTATTTTAGGACCAAACAGACCATGGGATGAATGTATGTGTGTAAAGATTCATGACAATCATAGTAGTGGTTTAGAAGGAGTGGCAATAATAAACATGTGCTAGTGGATGGACAGATGATGGACAACAGACGATCACCATAAGTTCTCTTCAACAATGATCAATAGAACTAATTACAGATGTTGAAAATAACACAGATGATGTCTGAATCATCAATGAGATACCCTTTTATTTCTGAATGTTACTCTTTTCATAAACAAGAGTTCTTAGAAAGAGCTGATGCTCTACTGGCCCAAAAGAATTTCCAGGAATCCAAGACCATTTCTTCTGCCCTTTTATTCTTTTGAGCTGCTGTGTACGATATGTTTTAAAAATCTGGTTTACAACTTAAAAAAAAAAAACGTTTTTTTTTTTTTACGTTTGAATTAACATGTACAATATACCTGTTAAGTACACTACAGAATTCTTCATCAAGACCGGTGACCTTGACTGAACCTAATATTAAGGATAGAAAATGAATGAACTTTTTTCTCAATGTCATTCTCAATGTCACGATATACCTGCATGTCAAAATTTAGTCAAATCCATAATACTTCTGAAGAATTTTTTTTTTACTTAAGTGGCATCATTCAAAGTTTTCATTAGATATATGTCAAAAATGGGTTTGATAAAAATCCAGGCATACAGGTTTGTGTTATTGTGTACAGCTAATGACCAATCGTCTGTCATGACCTTTGACCTTAAAATCAGTGTCAAAGTGCTGACTGTCGACCTATTTATTGGAATGCAACTAAACATAGACATCTTAAGTATTTAAGTGAAAACCTCATTCTAATACAATCATCCATCAGTATCGGTGGGGGGGGGATACGAAAAAAGAAGATTGTCAACATGGTCACTATGGCCATACAGACTGTCAGATTGATGTCAGTTTCAAATAGGACCACCTAGACATCATATGAAGTCTTTCCGTGAGAACCTCACACCATAATTACCAAACATTCAGAATGTACAGTTGACAACAAGCAGAACTGGGTACCACAAATGATTTTGTATCATGGTATACCATAGTATTTCTGAACATACTGTGATATGTACCATGGTATAGCACAATTATATTACGGACCAACAGTTCAATTTTCTTGAGCAGGATCATGTGATTTTTTTAAAACATTTCCAGCTCTCAAATAGCTGGTAACAATATCTGATTTATAGCAAATTAACACCATATTATATGTGTTATATTTCTTGAAAAAAAAAAAAAAAAATCTAAAGCATCTTGGTTGCTCCCCCCCCCCTTAAATGGTCAGTACCTTATAGTAGATGAATTTGTTATTAAGTATGTTAACTTTTGCATAAGTTGTAATCTAAACACTGTAACTGAAGTTGGATGATCAAGCTTCCACTAATGCTGAAACTCTATAATCGACACTGTCCTGATATTAGAGCACTTGTTGATAAAAGAAAAAAAAAAAAAACAGAAGGTGTTGACAATGAAGCCTACAATTTACCAGCTTGATTACTGATATAATAAGCACAGAAACATCCAAAGGAAAGCCAGCACCCAGGCAAGATATATATCAAAATGGGCCAGTAAATACAAAACATACCAACTCAATAAATGGGAAAATATTTAGTGGACAAGAGAAATTACGTAAACTTCAAGCGGAAAACAACCGCTCTCCTGAAAATATTAGGATGGTTCTGACAAAGAAATACATGTATATATTACATTAATATATGCCAGTAAATATATTATATGGCCAAATTTAGTTATTTCAGGTGCTATGGTATTGTTTTAAGTTTTAGAAGAGACAATATATTTGCGTTTAAATTTTGTAAATTCTCTCCATAAATGTAATAATAGTATGTCTATGATAAAGGAGTAGCTCTTTAATCACTGTTACATTCAGAGGCTGAGATTCTGGCTGAATACTGGTACCATATTGTCAGCAGCTACTCAAAGGCAATGGTGCCAAGTTACAATGCTAGCTGAGAAATTGAAACAAAGAAGTTAGTATAAACAGCTGGATTATGTGTTCATAAAGCTAATTAAAATTAATTATAGCAAATTTGCCTTAATACTTAAACACTAAAGTTAGTGACCAGTTGTAGTGAAATTTTAATCTCTTTTAGTAGGTATAAAGTGTTTAAAATAGAGTTGAGTAGTTATAGTTTAATTTTGAATTAATTTGCTCATACGGATAAAGTTTACAAGTAATTTCCTACTTAATATAATATTTTTGAAAATTCTAACATACAGTATCAGTGGGAAAAGAGTGTGTATTGAGAGTTATTATATGACTTTACTTTGGATTACATAATTTAGATTTTGTTCATTTTGATATGTAGATTAGAGTTAGATAAAGGGTCTGCATCTAACACAATCAGACCAGAAGTTTAGTTCTAGAAAAGGTCTTCAGGGAATGCTCTCTGTGAAGTCTGCTAGGATTGGTTATAAGCTAGGTCAAATATAGTGCAAGGGAGTCAGCATGAAGAACTAGAGGTATCAGTGTTCCATTAAATGAAGAAAAGAAAAACCCTCTTGCTTGTGGCTAATTCCCCATAGTGCAGTTACTTCAAAAGGCGCTACTACAAATAACTAAAAAAATTATATTTTTAAAACTTTGTTGCATCCACATTTTTTCAAAAGTTAGACTTGGCCAGAATATCTTTCACAACATCCCATTTGCCCACTACACTGGCATAAGTGACAAATGTCAAATATGTAATTTAAAGGTTCATAAATATAATTAGTAGAACCTGTCTTGAAAGACCACCCCTTCTGCCAAAAAATAATGGTCTCTCATGACAGGTTATAACACTATATAACCAATAAATCTGTGCAAGGAAAACGTGGTCTCTCAAGACAGGTGGTCTTTCATAGCAGTAGTCTCACAAGACAGGTTTTACTGTACATGTATTTGTAATATTCAAAATTAATTGTGACAAACATAACTGTTTGCCAAAAAAGATCAAAATTTTTTTGAATTATTTTGTGACAAAAAATAAAAACATAACTTCTAATATCATTAAATTTGTTAAAAAAATTACTCAGGAATTTCCATAAATTTCCTTACTAATGGAAACTACTTAAGTACCACTACAGGGAAAATGTACCATGGTATGTACCACCAGAAACAAATACAGAGGTAAACATATATCGATAATAACCTCTAATAACAATAAAGATGGGCATATTGGAAGTCAAGTGGCACCATTTTCATTTAGGTACCAACCAAGCCATGGGATGAACGTATCTGTCAAGTTTCATGATAATCATCAAGACAGTTCAGGAGGAGTGGTGATAACAAAATTGTTCTAAGGAACTGACCAAGGAAAAGGATGTAAATTGATGGAAGACAGGCAATCACATAAGCTCTTTTGATCCAGGAATACTAGAAAATACTATTTCCTTATTTCTGACTCCCAAGTCTTGAAACCACCTCTGACAATACAGTGGAACCTGTCTTGAAAGACCACCCCTTCTGCCACTATATAATCAATAAATCTGTACATGGAGAACCTGGTCTCTCAAGACAGGTGGTCTCATAGCATTGGTCCCTCAAGACAGGTTTTACTGTATTACACAATAAAACAATTTTGAAATTAGCTGCTGTGGCAGCCACTCCAGATTTAACATCGGCACCATTTTCATTTAGGACCAACTAGACAGTTAAAAGTCTTTTGGAGTAAACCCCATGTGATTGTGATCATCCATTCAGGAGTACCAATAACAAGATTTTCAAGATGGCTGCCATGATGGCACTACTGCGTATCAGATCAGCACCATTTTCATTTAGGACCAACTAGACCCAAATAAAGTCTTTTGGTCATGAAAACCAATGTCAATACGATCTTCCATTTAGAAGGCATAGCAATAACAAGGTTTTCAAAATGGCTACCATGGCAGCCATAATGGATGTCAAAACAGACTCTATTTTAGTTTAGAACCAGACAGATGTTTTAAGGAATCTTTTGGTGAAAAGCCAAGGTCTATATGATTGACTTCTTAGGAGGAGTAGCATTAAGATTTTCAAGACAGAAACCAAGATGGCCATAGTGGATGTCAGATTGGCACCATTTCAGACAAGTCCCATGAGATACCACAAGAAATCTTCTATTAAAAATTCCATGTCATAATGAACTTCCATTCAGGAGGAGTAGCGATAAAAATGATTTTCAAGATGGCTGCCATGGTGGCCATAATGGAGATCAGATTGGCACCATTTTTATTTTGGACCAACTGGGTGTCAAATGAAGCCTTATTGAAAACTCCATGTTGATGTGACTTTCCATGCAGTTATAGTAACAAAAACAAGATTTTCAAGTTGGTCACTATGGTGGTGTTACACACTGGATGTCCAAGCAGCACTGTTTTCATCTAGGATTTAAACTAGATCATGGGATGAATGTTCTGTTAAGTTTCATGGCAATTCTCCCAGCAGCTTAGGAGGAATTGTAATAACATACTTGTGTTAACAGACCGAGTGACAACAGACGAGTCAAAAGACAGACAACAACCATCCCATAAGCTCCTCTGATCTATGACCAGTGGAGCTGAATCATCATACAACTACAACAGCCTCAAAGTTCTGCAAGTATTTGCTCTCAGTGATGATATCTCACTGAGTGCTTGTAAAATCAATGAAATTATTCTGAAGTAAAATTGCAACCATGAGCTTGGGAGCAGCTCAGAATGGCCACTGGGTACTTTGGAGGTCTTTGTCTAACACGTAACAGAAAAGGTACAGGATATTCTAATTGATTTCACCTGTGAAAAGCATTAAAATGATTGTAGCTTTTGTGCTGACACAGGCCAGAGAGAAATCCAGCATGTCAGGGACTAAACTGTAAGCCAACTGCAATATAGCCAGTGATATATTATTTCCCTTAAATGATGATCTACTAGTCAAAAATTTTTTTACAAGGATCCATATCGTTTTCTTCTCTCCTTTTGCCTGTTTTGCCATATCCTGATAAAAATTTGTTCTAAAGATAATGATATAATGAATATGCACCATTTCTAGCTCATAACCAAAGTCATGAATGATCTTGATAATATAAACCAATTTACAAAGTTGTATAGAAACTATGTAAAATATAGTCTCCAGATTGGTAATGAGTTCATCCAAATAGATGCAAGGTATCTCATCAATATAGCCTACATCTGAAGTTTGATCAAAATCAGACTGAAAAAAAAGATATGGTTTCTATAATGGCAACAAGCTAAGCCAAACAAATGCCAAATCATCTCATTAATATGCATGGTTCCTGTTCACTTTCAATACTGTCCATGAGATTCATCATGTAGATTAGTATTCCAATTTTGATTTAAAAAAACAAGAATTATGGCTTCTAGATTGGTATTAAGCTCAGTCAATCTGATACAAGATCACCTCAATAATATGCATGGATCTTGCTCATTATAAAAATAAAATGTTGAACATCTTGACAATATATGTACATTTTTCAAGTCCGATCAAAACTGTATCACAAATACAATGTCTAGAGACATCACAAGCTTGGGCAAATACAATGTCTAGAGACATCACAAGCTTGGGCAATCAGATTCAAGATCACCTCATAAATATTTGTGGATCTTGCTCATAAGTGAAACTGTCCAAGATTTTGATGATGTAAGCCCATATTTCAAGTTTGATCCAAATCAGATCAGAAATCTGGCTTCAAGTGGGGTCAAAAGTTCAACCTATTTTTAGCATGCATGGATTTCACTCCTTATCAAATTTTGTTCCAAGATCTTAATGATGTAAGCATATATTACAAATTCAGATGAAACTGTTATCAGATACAGAACCTCCAAAAGTGGTAATAAATTTTGCTAGCACCTATTTAGTATGTGTGGGGTCTGCTCATTGTTGAACTCCTCCAAGATCTTAATGATATAAGCAAATCTTCTAGTCTGATCAAAATCCAATCAGAAGTATGGACTCAAAAGTCTGTAACAAGCTCAGCCAATCTGATGCAGAGTCCACTCATTAATATGCATGGATCACACCAAATATGACTCTCATCTGAGATATTAATGTTAAAGGCACAATGAGAATGCCTTCATTGCCAACATCACTGTTACTGTACTAATAAACAAAATGATACATGTCTCTCACTGTTCATGGGCATGACAACTAGACATAAAAGAGAAATATATAGAAAAAATTTACACTTACCCTCAATATGAGTGTAGTCATTATTCTGGTTAACCTTGTCTGGGTCCAGGTTGAAAAGCCTGCGAAAAGATCGAACAAAAAAATCAGCAAGGTAAGCCAATCTGAGCCACACCCACAGAACAATGATGGCAGAAATCCTCACAGCTCGAGCTGAACCGAGAGCCACCCACAAAATAAAGTTCAGTATTGCTAATATTGCTATCACAGCTGGATTGGGGCTTTGCTCTTGTAAATCCTGCAGTGTTAAAATTCTGGGTGAACTATTTGAACGAGTTAATAATCTCAACTGGCGATTCAATGATCGACTTGGAAACTGACTTGAATTATTTGTTCCTAGACGTCCAAGAGATACAGAATGAGGCAGAGATTGAGACTGACTCATTTGACTTGGTCTCGATGGGAAAACTGACAACTGTGTTTGTGATTGATTTGAATTGTTCAATCCCGGATGTCCTAGAGATACAGAATGTGGAAGAGAATGAGTTTGATTTATTGGATCAGACAGCCTTTCTCTCGATGTTCTTGATTCAAATTGAGTTTCAGAATGAGTTGATATCAAATTATGCGATAGACCTGATGCACATGTTGGTGTCTCCAAAGCTGCTGCAAGCCTACTTGTAAAAACACTGGTTGGTGTGTCCCATGTTGATCCACTTGAATCAGAACCAGCTACAACCTGACTTGCTGAACGCTGTCCTAGATGGCTCTGACTTGGTGAAGTTGACATCATGGTTCCCGATGATCTAACATGCCTCCTGCTATCAGAGCTGGCTCCTTGAGACAAACTTTGTAAAGAATTATCTGATGAAGTAGAATCTTGGTGTGTGATACATTTTGGTCTTGTTGATTGTATTCTTTCGGCATGTCGAGGCCTCTCTTGTCTCATTTGTGGTCCCTTGTGAGGTCTGACTGGTACAGAAGATCCAGCAGATGTTGATACTGGTGAGATTTCTGGGCTTGCTCTAGGCCTTAGGGAATTGAAAATTTTTGGTCTCACAGAAGGCTGTTGCCTTTCAATTTGATGGGAAGACTCACCATTTATCATCAGAGCTGAACTTTGATCATCATGGCTAAATGACAACCTATCACTCGAATCTTTGTTTCCTTCAGATATTGGATGTGGTGGTTGACTTGATGATCGGTGAGCTTTTTTCAGAACTTTAATACGAAAAAGGGACTTCCCTTTTTGCATTTTTTTCGATGTCGGTTCCGGAACAATGGGCAAATGACGCAGTTGTCCATGACTAGAGGATCGCCTATGTGGTGTTAATCTCTGATAGCCATACTGATTGAAGGACCTACTACTGCCATGCCATGATGACCTATGACTAGGATCTGAAAAGGGGTCAACTTCAGGGTCAAGGTCAGAGCTAAATGACCTTGACAGCAGACCTTGATCATCCTCCTCAATAGAGCTGGAATCTTTGCGGTCAGTGGCTGAAAACTTCTTCCTGCGTTTCATTTTGGAGGTTTGTGAAGTACAGCTGCACAGTAACACCATGGATAATCAACTGTTTATATATCAGAAGTGTTTGCTGTTGCCAAGGTAATTCTGTTATCTAAATGAACCTATTTTTGCAGCACTCGGATCCTATATTCAAAGGCTACATGGAACTGGACAATTAGGAAGACAATATTTGAATCTCTGTCATTGGAACTCTGCCCACATCACCTGTAAGTAACAGACCATATGTCAGCCATTGCCTTAAGTAACTGATCAGGTGTCCAACATCACCTGCAAATTATAGACCACATGTCAAACACTGATGTCAGAAACTGATTTTGTTTTTCTTTTTGCATGACAGAAAAGAACATGACTAAAACAGGAAAAAATTTAGATGCAGATAGCAACAAAACAATCTTGCAATAACACAATACACAATTTTAGGCTTGAAAGAACAAGTGGATGTGAAAACTCTCAAATTTAGGCCACCTTCCTTTAATGCAAACAGGAAAAAAAATGACTGACCACAATACACCTATCTGCTGTCAACCTTAAATGTTCTGAAAAATATCTAACAAGATCTCAAACCACATTTCCCATATACAAAATGTGTTCTTCAGATGCAAGCAATAAAATCCAGAAGAGAACATGTAGCAGTAACACAAGGCCCAAGCTCATGGCAGCACAAGAAAAACTTTGACATGAAAAGACTTGCCATTGTCTAATACCAAAGCTGATGAATAAAAAAAAATTATTTCTTACCTGCTTACGCATAGTAGTGAAATGCTATTATACTAGAAACTGTTCACATCCCATGGGATGTTCTTCATGGCAACCAGCAGAAGAAACTAATGAACTTTTTGAATTACATTATAGATGATGAAAACTTTTTTTTTTTTGCAAGCCTACAGGCCATGACAGTTGCTCTCTCACCTCCATATGACCTCTCTTTCATACCTTCCAGTGTCCCATGGGATCTACTTCACATGTAACAGTGGGAAAAATAATTTACTTTTCATTTAATTAAACAATTAGCATGTTACATTTTTTATGCAAGCCTACAGCAGAAAGAACTAATGAGCTTTTAAATTGCTTAATCAATGACATTTTTCTCGAAGCCTACAGTCCATGACAGTGCTCTCTCACATTCACATGACCTCTCCTTCAAAATTTCCCATGTTCTGCAGGATATGCTTCAATGGTAATGGTGGGGTGGGAAAGAATTAACTTTTAAAATAATTAATCAATTATTGTATTTCTTTTGCAAGATTACAGACTCTGACAGTTAAAATGAGAGCACACTCACTTACAACCTCCCCTTTGGTAATTTGGTTCACTGTATCACTGTGTATCATAATACATATCCATACTATCTTTGAATTACAAAGCAATAATGCACACCCACAAGACTGAACATAAATTTACATAGCAATAACACCCACCCACAAGACTGAAAATAAATTTACACAGCTATAACACCCACCCACTAGACTTAACATAAATTACACTACAATAACACTCACCCACAAGACTTAACATAAACTGAACAGCAATAATATCCACCCACTAGACTTAACATAAATTACACTGCAATAACACTCACCCACAAGACTGAAAATAAATTTACACAGCAATAACACCCATCCACTAGACTTAACATAAATTACACTACAATAACACTCACCCACAAGACTTAACATAAACTGAACAGCAATAATATCCACCCACTAGACTTAACATAAATTACACTGCAATAACACTCACCCACAAGACTTAACATAAATTACACAGCAATAACAACCACCCACTAGACTTAACATAAATTACACAGCAATAACAACCACCCACTAGACTTAACATAAATTACACAGCAATAACACCCACCCAATAGACTTAACATAAATTACACAGCAATAACACCCACCCACTAGACTTAAAACAAATTACACAGCAATAACAACCACCCATTAGACTTAACATAAATTACACAGCAACAACACTCACCCATAAGACTCAACATAAATTACACAGCAAAAGTGCACATCCACAAGGCTTAACAACTATTGTAACTTAGTTATAGAAAGTATGTAACATCTTGCACACACTGAAAAGTATTCCAGGTCACATCCAATTTTTTTCTGCATACATTTTGTCAATGTAACAAAATTTTTTGGTACATTTTTTATTTTTTGAGAGTGGAACTAAGGAACTCCTTTGACTCAAATGTCTGAACAGCAATTGATGGAAACTGATTTTTTCTTCAACCTTTAGGAGTAAAATGTTAGGATTGACAAGGAATCTCCGAATCAGAAGTTTATTTCATCAATTATGAAAGAAATAATTCATACCATACATAATTCGCTTTTAAGTCAAGTCAAAATGCAAAGCATACAAACCCAGATCTTCCTGCCCATTATGTGTGTTCGAGTGTGATTTGGATTTTTAATATAGCCTTAAAAAAATTTCAGTCATATCACAACGATGTCTGCAGTGTGGCAGTTTATAGTAATGTATAGCACTGGGGCATCATGCCACAGACATGTAGCATCATGTCCCACGCAGTCACATCATCCTGACACCAGGCCATCCAGTCCTAACACTAACCTCTTAATGCTGAGCGCCTAGCAAGGCAGCTGTTCCCTGCCCATTAAGCGATGTCAGATCTGGGTCTCTGCAGAATCTTTGTAAATGCATTAATTATTAGAATGCAGACCCTGATCTGCCACTGAATTATGCAAGGTTAGTTCATGGTTTATTTTGTTTGCAGTTGGACTCCACTTAATAAGTAAATATATATCTAAAAGTTCGTGGCTCGTACATTCCTGTACTTTCCTTTATCAATATACGCCTACCTGAGCCCTAGATATAAGAGGGTTTTTTAATCATTTAAATTATGCAAACGATTTTAAAAATTTATACTACAGTTATCAGCAGAATGCCCTTGCTTGAAAACACAGCCTATGTTTTATAATCGCATATTTGATCACTACTGGGATAGGCTACTCTGTGTGTTTGTGGTTTTTGGATTTTCAACATAGCTTTAACAATTTCAGTCATATATCATTATGATGTCTGCAGTGTGGAAGTTTACAATGATGTCTAGCACTGGGGTATCGATCGATCATGCCAGAGAAATGCAGCATCATGTTCCACCCAGTCACATTATCCTGACACCAGACCGACCAGTCCTAGCACTAACCTCTTAATGCTGAGCACCAAGCGAGGCAGCTGCTAGTACCATTTTTATAAGTCTTTTTGGTATGACTCTGCTGGGGTTTTGACCCTGTGACCTCCCACATCCAAGGCAGATGCTATAGCCACTTAGGCAGCAGAGCGGTCGGACATATGTAATACATGTACTTGATCACTATGATAACACTCATTCAAGCACAGCCAAATAGTCAAGCGCACCATGAATTAGTCTTGGTCACCAAGGAGTATGGCACATTCTTAAAGGCTTGATTAACATTCTGATGATAAAGACCCAGACAGGTATTATAAATGTGTGTTCTGCAGTGTTAACGCTAAACCACATCAAATGCAAAAACAAAAGGCAATTGGTTCCCAATTTATTCCATTCTTATGTTGAGCTCAGTATACTGTGCCAATTCAATATTTTTTCTCATCTATCAAGCAAGAAATGCAGGTTTTAATACTTTTAATCGGTAAGCCATATAACAAACATTTCAAACATCTTTGCAGCGAATGCTCTACAGTAACATTAGACACACACATTCCCCATATCTTCAAATACTATCTACTTGAAATTCAAGGAATAAAAGCTTAGATTAAAAAAACAAAATTTAAATTTAACAAAAATTTAAGAGGTCATTGGTGGTCAAGTGATCTAAGGTGCTTGCCTTTATCAATCACTACTATGTATAGCATATCATGTGACTTGCATATATGCATATCATGTGACTGGCCTGTATGTATATCATGTGCTGAAAAAATGGCCATAAAAGCACAAAACCGCAACCACAAATATTTAAATTGCAAGGTATCATACTCAAAATTTTATGTGTTTCTTCCTTAGGAGAATAAAGAAGGCTTGTATATCTTCTCTTGATTATATCACTCTTGCTTCAGGGATGTTAACAACCTGTTATAGTCGGCCAATCAATTTAAACTAAATTCAATAAATTTCTTACAAGTCATACTGACTGGACAAACTGAAAGGAAGAGGGATGTTTGTGGTATACATCTTTACAATTTACTTCAGTACATGAAAACCACTGCAGGTGCCTGAATCATGATGGTTTCCAATACTTGTCCATGATTTAATACATGATTACGAGATTGCTATCTTGTATTTAAACATGTTTAGACTTGAATGTCATCAATTGCTTATTCTATTAAATGCTTTTGCAGAACCAGTAAAATAGACACATGTAATTCCATCAGCAATACCAACAAATCCAACACATGAAACCGATTCTGAACAAGCCTCTAGGACTATCAAAATTCAAAATTCTATGTTGGACCCATAATGATCACCATGGTATTATGTGGTATCTTCTGCCTGTTTGTTCATTTCCCCTTCTGTCTGTATGTCTTTCTGTTTAAAACAATATTTCCTCTGAAACCTCCAGGTTGATATTCATCAAACTATCTCGATAGGTTGTTAATGTGATAACGATTGGTGAGAGAGGTATAGTTTTGAAGGTCACACCTTAGCGTCCCCTCGCAGAAAGTCAGATGTCAAATATACAAAAATTGCAGTCACAATGCAGTGACATTTTTAAAACATCTGTTTGACCGAAATTTAAACATGTGGCCACAGTGTGAGAACATGTAATGTATTTCAGCTATGCCTTGGCAGGGGAGGAGTGAGTGTGTGTTTTGGATTTTTAACACAGCTTTAACAATTTGTCAGTCACATCGCTAAGATGTCTGCAGTGTGACAGTCTATAGCAGTGTCTATCACTGGGGCATCATGTCACAGACATATAGCATCATGTTCCACCCAGTCACATTATCTTGATACCAGGCTGACCAGTCCTAACATTAACCTCTTAATGCTGAGCGCCAAGTGAGGCAACTGCTAGTACCATTTTTATAAGTCTTTGGCATGACTCTGCTTGGGTTCGACCCCGCAAAATCCTGCATCTGGGGCGGGTGCTCTAACCACTAGGCTACAAGAGTGGTCTGGAAGAGGAAGAGAGCTGAGACAAAAAAATTTTAAAAAAACATTGTGATTTCCTATGGTGAATCATATAAGTAGTTCAAATGACATATGTTCCTAATAAAATGTAGATATTATTTTCAATGGTTACCGTATACATTCGCATATAAGTTGGAGCCAACTGCAAACTACACAGACCCAGATCTGCCACTGCATAATGTACCATCAGATCTGAGTCTCTGAGTATTCTGTACAGCATATTAAACACAGACATCAATTTGCTGGTGCATTATGTGATGACAGATCAGTGTCTATCTTGCTTGCAGTTGTACCGAACTTGCAAGTGAGTATAGACGGTATGTGATTTCACCCACCATTAACTATAAAGCCATTATATTCATGTACATAAAAACCCAGCTTGGCGACAGAGATATTACATGAAAATTATCTGCACTGTCATCCTAAACTTCTGAGGGTGATCATGATGTTTACTAAACATTAATATTTTTATTATCTGTACACGGTTGTATCACTGCTCCCAATTTTGGTTCTTATTTCTTGACAGTACTCAAAACATCTGCTAAGCAGATACAAATAATTTAGTTAAGTTTCAGAAAACTATATAATACAGATTATAATTATTGTTCTCTGATAGAAATTATTACTCTCCTTCCAGATTGTTATATAAACTGCAAGTGGTAAAGTTATTACAATATGTTTTTGTCGTTCTGTTTATTCTCATCCCCTCCAAACAGACATACTGGCTAAATTGTTGTTTTGTCAATAAAATGGCTGGCAGTTATCTGAGCCCTCCCCACCCCCCAAGAAATATGTATATGTAACTTTTTTTCTTTTAAAGATAAACTTATATTAAAAATAAATACTGGACTGGTGATATTGGCAACCACCAATGGCCTTGTGGTTTGAGTGGGAGTCTTTTTGTCGAGTTTTTGACATTTTCTTTGGATTGGTCAGGTGCCAAAGGCAACTGACACCTGTAGCACCATTTCCTCCAACGCACCAGAACAACTTGCAATGACCCTGGTTGTATGGATATATGTATGCATGCATATATGCTAGCATGCAAGTAGTTCTCCTCATGGTTTTCAGAAAGCATACATTTTTTTTTTTTTTTTAAATTCAAATTACTTCTAGGTTCTTGTAGCATTTAATCACTTTTAGTCTTCAGAGTTCAAACAGCACTATTCAAAATCAATGTGTCCATTCAAAATATGGACCTAAATCTGGACACCTATATCTCAATGAATCAATTTTATCAACATTGCCTTTCTGGAGCACGGTCTATTCTAGCAACGTAAATTTAAAGGGGAAACTCCTCCCAGCTTTTGAAAAAACTGAGGCAAATTTTCTGAGTATAAAAGGGATTTTATTATTATTATTATAACTGTTATTATTACTATCATTATTATTATTATTATTATTATTATTATTATTATTATTATTATTATTATTATCCTACAATATTATTATTATTATTATTATTATTATTATTATTATTATTATTATTATTAAAGGCAGAGCTTGAAAATATAATTTGTGATTTTCGTGCATTTTGTCATTTTTCTGGCAAATTTTGTTTAAAAAAATTAGTGCAAATGCCACAATCAGGCATCCTTGGAATAGATACTGTTAGGGTGAAGCTGGTGCTCAATTCATGCATGCACAGATATTGGGAAATAATCACAGACAATTATTTTATTACATGTACATGTTGTTCATTGTTAAATATATATTTAAGAATTAAATGTAAGATACAT
Source organism: Megalonaias nervosa (assembly GCA_016617855.1). NCBI lineage: Eukaryota > Metazoa > Mollusca > Bivalvia > Unionida > Unionidae > Megalonaias > Megalonaias nervosa. The sequence continues at coordinate 23,954 of JAECUM010035844.1, forward strand.
TATGTGTAGCAATGGATTTATTCTATGGATAATGTCAACTTTATATTATTTTATATGTGCATTTTGTTAGTGAAATGCAATCTAAAACAATAATTTCAAAAGTTTCAATATCTAAACGTAGCAATGAAAGTCAACAACTTACTATATAAATATGATTGATTAATGAAAGGAGGAGGAGGAGATGAGAGAAATGAAATCAGAAAGAGAAAAATATTATCATCATACTACTACTACTACTACTGTTATTATTATTATTATTACTATTATCCTACAAACATTATTATTATTATTATTATTTTTATTTTATTATTATTATACAAACATCATCATTATTATTATTATTATTATTATTATTATTATTATTATTGTCATACAATTATTATTACTATTATTATTATTATTATTATTATTATTATCATCCTACAAACATTATTATTATTATTATTATTATTCTACAAACATTATTATTATTGTCATTATATTATTATTATTATTATTATTATTATTATTATTATTATTATTATTATTATACAAAAACATCATTCTTATTATTATTGTTATTATTGTAATACAATTATTATTATTATTATTTTATTATCATTATTATTATTATTATCCTACAAACATTATTATTATTATTATTATTATTATTATTATTATTATTATTATACTAATCCCCTAATAAGGAAGAAAATAGCATCAAACAAGCAAAAGGTTTAGTTCTCAAATGTTTTTCTTTTCAAGATATGTATTGGCGGGCTTTCTGCCATAAAAATTTTGGTGGGCCCACTATGTGCTTACCTTCCATGCACACTTTATATTCACCTATGCATTTATTATCATGAATCTTAAGTATGTTGTTCATTAACAAGGACCCAAAATTCATGTTTACAGTTAAACACAACTTGCCAATTCATGCTGAACAAGCTTCGATAACATTCCATTTCAAACCAAGTCACAGTCAGAGGGCAAAATGAAAAGCAAGGATGATTAATATTACACCTACACACTGCCTACCTTAATACATCACAAACACTTCAAGCCGATGAATACTAAAGTATCTAAATGCACCAGCTCTTGCCTGCGATCAAACATTTTAAACTTAAATAACTGGCAAAACAACATAAGCTAGCTACCACTTTTACAAAATTCCCAAACACATTTATAACAAACAAGTTTTGAAAGGGTTGTCATCTGACTGATTGAAGTGATAAATTTGGGCATTTACTTTTCTCCTGTTGGTGACTAAAACTACGATATTAAAGTCAGCCATTTAGATAAAGAAATAAAAAAAATGTATTCACGCACTTTTAAATATTGGGACCGAAATCTGACAATTCTGAAATGCACTCATTATTAAAGGCATTGTTTATTTTATCCTTATTAGTGAAGGTCTGATAGTTTCCTTGCTTGACAGAGGTATATAAGTGGACATAACGATGGACACAAACATTTTGAATACTGATTCATTATCATCTATCATGTTTTAATACTTTATTTTATTCAGATTTTTTAAGCCAATTTTTACAAAGCTTTCATAAACAGCAGCAAATAATGTTGATGAGTTATTACAACATGTGTACCATAAAAATCTATTTCAAATTACAGCCTTGCTCAAGCACCTGTATCATTATATACAACATAATTATTTTTATTTTGCTTCTCTTACTATCTGCAACATATCGCAGTATCTGGACCAGAACTGCATTCCTAAAACGCAAATACACTGAAAACATTTGTAGAAACCAAGACCTTCCCTACCAAACTGACCCAATGCGTAAATTAATCCAATAGTCAATGAAGCATGAAATACAGGGTACCATGTCCAATTCTCATAGGAGACCCATCCACACACGCATTTTTATGACCAGCTACAAAACTAAACCTGTGTCACCAAAGCATGAAATATTGGTCACGCTGACCTATTTCTGGATGAAGGGTACTGCAATTGCTAAGAGCAATTCACGCTAAATTGTTTAACTCTTCCTCCAACCATACACGCATGAGGAACTCACAAAAACACAACCTGACAAAGCTGTGATGGACAGACAAAAAGATGGATGGACAGATAAAAGTAAAACCACATTAAATCCCTTAAGCATTCCTGGCAGAGAATAAAAATGTATTCAATCTTTCAAAGTGGCATTCACTGCATGCAAACACTTATACAGATGTATTCAAATTGCCATGCTGGTCTCGAACTAGCCAGAAATGAAAGTAAGCAATCAACATTTTCTAACAGCCAAAATAAGCTTAGGTTATAATTTGATACATAATTGGCATTTATTCCATTGCATTCCTTCTTAAAATTGGTCAACGAATTGTGGAACATTGTTAACTATTCAAGGATTCCAGTCTAATATTAACTAATCGACCTAACAGTCAGGGTCTGTTCTAGGAAATCGACTCGGACTCATTATATTTACAAGTCTTAGCTACAGCTCATCATTAAATACTTCCTATATCTTGAAACTCCCTCCACATTTTTTAACCGCTCCAGTTGCCTAGTGGTTAGAGTGTCCACCTCAGATGCAGGGGGTCGCGGGTTCGAACCCCGGCCAGTTCATACCAAAGACTTATAAAAATGGTACTGACAACTGCCTCGCTAGGCACTCAGCATTAAGAGATTAGTGTTAGGACTGGTAGGCCTGGTGTCAGGGTAATGTGACTGGGTGGGACATCATGCTACATGTCTGTGGAACGATGCCCCAGTGCTAGACATCACAATAAACTGCCACACTACAGACATCGTGGCGATATGACTGCAGAATTGTTAAATCCAAATCACACACACATTGCAATTTTTTAAATGGGTGGGTGTGTCTTGTACAATATTCACATCTAAAATTAATCCTGCTTTATAGCTGCCAATAAAATTAAGTACCCAGTTTTATACTTGCCAATTAAAATGAGTACCCTGTTTTACAGGTGCCAAATAAAATGAGTACCCAGTTTGCAGAAACTACTTTTCTTCTATCAGTTGAAATGACCTTGACCTTTGTCCTTTTAATTCCTAACTCAACAAATTTCTTGCTTGCCCCAATTGTTGTTGTTGTTGTTGTTGTTGTAGGTTTAATGCCATTTTTCAACACGAGATACATGGCAACCAGTATATCTGTTGGAGGAATAAGCAGGAAGAACCACCAATCCATGGGAAGCTATTGACAAGCTTTCTCAAACAGCCACATTGGCAGATCCCAAGAGTTGAACCCACATGGAGAGAGGTGAGATGTCAGTGATCTGTAAAGGCAAGCACCATAGACTGACCAATCGGCCATCTGGGGCCCCTGCCACAAGTGTAAACTATCCACTAAGTTTGGTCAAAAGTCTGTGAGGTAGAAATAATGTCATTGTGCAGAAACCTTTTTTTCAGTCACAATGACCTTTGTATTTGACCTGTTGACCCAATGACCAATTGGCTTCTTCCTTATCCCAACTGAAAGTTATGTAAAACGTTTGGCTCATGGTCTGTGTATGTGATTCAGAACTAATGTTACCATGTAGAATCTATTTTTCTTTTTTTTTAAGTCACAGTGTCCTTGACCTTTCATCTTTTGGCTCCAAATTTTATTGGTTTCTCCCATATGCCAAGTGTAAACCATCCAAAATGTGATGAAGAACAAATGTTACTGTGTAAGAACCACATTTCTTCTGTTAGTCACTGTGACCTTGACCTTTGACCTTTTGACCCCAGAATCAATAGAATTATTCATTAACCCCAAGTGCAAGCCATCTACAAAGTTTGGTAACTGTAGATGCTGGAAAACTATAGTTATTGCACAGAAACCTTTTTTCCTTTGTCAGTGACCTTGATCTTTGACCTTTCAGCCCCAAAATCAATATGGTTCTTTCTTACTCTAAGTGCAGGCTATTCACAATGTTTGGCAACTATGGATAGTGGACAACTAGAGTTTTGTGCTTTCTGATAACAGAGAGACATCTGGATGGACATTACAAGATAATCTACTTCATCTAATGACAGAGGTATAAAAACATATGTCCACCTTCAACAGTAAGAGAGGCTTGGTAAACTCTCAGCCTACCCTATATACAGTCAAGCTACACTGGCAATGACTCAAATGTTATCTTTAAAGTTTAGGAAAAAATAATCTACTTGGCAAAAAATACATTTTTATTAAAACCTCAGTTATCTCTCCAGCAAACATTGGTCTTATTTGGCACAAAACAGAGGCAAAAATAAATACTACCATTAGATACAAATTTGTACATAAACACGCCAAAAATTAAAAACTTATGATCAGATGTTGCAATTCAACTTGTATTCAGTTTTGATCACAGCATACGTCAAAATAAATACTAATTTCATATTATGAATATCCCTCTCTCTCTCTCTCTCTCTCTCTCTCTCTCTCTCTCTCTCTCTGTGAATGTTGCACTGACTTGTTTTTTTTTTGTTAAAATTAAAAGACTATGTTACATAATAATAATTCATAATTCAAAGTTAAGATTAACTCAAGACCCATAGTACACAATCACGTACTGAAGTCGCATCATCTGTAATCAACGAAAATGTTGAAGATCAACATCTTCATGTTCAATTCCTTATCTGTCTCACAAAATCCCATTATGAATTTTAACAAATCCACAATCGACTTGATGTATCTCATAATTTTTAAACTAAAGAACTATGTGATGCAAATCCCAATGTGTTTTAACACCCCAATCCTCATCATATGGATGAAAGTCATCCTTATGCTTAACTTCAGATCTGGCACTATTCCCATGTAAATCAATATAATCCACAATCCACATAATGTGGATCAAAATCCTTTTGTATGAGTCCATATTCACAATCCACACAATGCAGATGACAGGAATACTACTGCTTAACTCCAGATCTGACACTACCTCATTATGAATCCATATAATCCTCAATCTTACACACAAGGTGGATTAGGATCTATGTGCTAACTCCAAACCAATTTGATATATTAATCCCAACGTGAATCCATGTTTCAGTAATGCATATAATGTAAATGTTCAGCATCCTTTTGATCTCTGACTGCATTGAAATGGACAGTGGACACAAATCACGTACAACAGATCCTACAATTACCAACAGAAGGAAAACTTACAACAGACCACATTTCTAAGCAAAACTTCTGAATCTGAAAATTTATCAAGTTCTCACAAAAATTTATTTCATTAAACATGCTACTGATTCAAATGATAAAATCCAAAGTGATTCTGCAAAGATCATTATGCAACGTCACAGGCAGTATATAAGGGTCTCACATTATTATCTACTTTTATCTCACTGACAGAAATCCAAACTGATCCAATTGTGCAACAGTGCTGATCCACATTAAAAAAAACTCCTTAATGACTATTTTGTACCCGATGGCAAGCTATCATCTGTTCTCCAATACATTCAATTTACAAATTATCACTAAATTAACGGCGCTTTCAACGTGATCCGAGTCCTTTCATATAAGTCAGCAACCAACAAAGTTCCTTGTCTTTTACAATTTCACTCATTTTTGTTTCTAAGCAACCCTTTATTTGATGTGCCAGTATATGTGTTTCTTTACTTCTTCCCTTTCTTCAAGACGCTCATTCCAATGACTCTGGCCTTTTTTAAAAATCATTGTGAAAATGACAACCTGTTACAGTAGC